>VYZV01038993.1:7212-19633 GCA_013401275.1 Pandion haliaetus | reverse complement strand
AAAAAAAAAAAACAAAAACCAAAAAAAACCCCAAAACCTCTCTCCTTTTTTCCCCATCCCTTTTGCCCTTCCAATGTCTTCTTGGTTTTTGTAATTTAATACTAAAGTGCACTGTTGTCATATTCAGTCATAGGGGTGAGGAATAACAAAGTAGGTTACTTCCCTAGTTCAGAACCATTATCTGCTGCAGAAAGCAAGGCATAGTGTGCCTCTCCCCTCTAGGGAGAGGAAAAACCTACCTTTTGGGATTGTGAGGAAAAAATGCAAAGTCCACACACAGTTGTTTTTTTCTAAATCTGCAGTTTACTCACTGTTACGCTGAAGTTAACGAGGTTTCAGGTTCAGTTTTCTAATACTGAGTAAACTAAAACATCTCTTGATGGTTCTGCGGGTGCCTCAGACCTTCTTGGTTCTATGCATGGTCCTATTCTTCTCTTCAGTGTAGGGTCGTCCTTGCCGTAGCCTTATTCAAATGAGGAAACAGGAGTGCATGCCGTACGCAGCTTATTGGAGACAGTTCTTTGTGGATAGTTGAGGTGATACTTAACTCTCTTCATAAGCTGATCATGTCTAATGTAAAAGAAGATAGGTTGTCATGTCTTTCGGGTCATGTCTGCTCTGAGGTCAGGAATTACCTCCTGCCCTCCAGCACTAACTTTACTGATGCTCAGTTGATGCCCTGTGTTTTGTGTGGATGTTCTCTCCCTTCTCTGACAGGGAAAAAGACACCAGAGGAGGGTGAACAGCAATAGGTTCCTATTTCCCCTATTTTTCTAAGCTCTGTGAGTTAAGCTGTTCTAGCCCCTCATGTAAAGGCTTGTCTGCTTCCATCATTTCAATAGCCCATTTCTGCATCTTCTCATCCATTCCAAAGCAGTAGTGTAGACATGTTTGTTCCTTACCAGCTGCTCAGAAGTTAATCTTTTTTATTTTTGTTTTAACCAAAGCTACTATTTTATAATTATTATTTTTAAAATAGGGAAGGATCTTTGTGGAATGATCAGTTACCTGTTAAACTATGAGCAATGGTTTCTTGGTACCATCTTAAGATATTATTTTCATATTAGATTGATATGCACACAAACTGTAAACATTCTGCAATAATTTGATGAACAATCTTGATGTTATTTTCTTCCTGCATGTCCTTCTTATCAGTGACATTTATTTTGTGAATTCAACCTGACAGGGGGCCTCTAAAAAGGCTTACTGGTTTCAGTGTCACAGCATTAATACAATGACATCAACTAAAGTATATGTCTCGTGATGTCTCTGTACAAAACTCTTAGCTGTTTTGGTACCTTCCTAATTAAATTTTAGGTGGGCATCTGTCCCGGTTTCAGCTGGGGTGGAGTTAATTTTCTCTCTAGTAGCTGGTATAGTGTTATGATCTGGGTTTATTATGATAATAATGTTGATAACACACTGATGTTTTCAGTTGTTGCTAAGTAGCGTTTATGCTAAGTCAAGGATTTTTCAGCTTCTCATGCCCAGCCAGCAAAAAGGCTGGAGGGGGACAAGAAGTTGGGAGCGGTCACAGCCAGGACAGCTGACCCAGACTGGCCAACGGGGTATTCCATACCATGTGATGTCATGCCCAGTATATAAACTGGTGGGAGTTGGCCGGGGCGGGGGCGTGAATCGCTGCTCAGGAACTAACTGGGCATCAGTCAGTGAGTGGTGAGCAATTGCATTGTGCATCACTTCTTTTGTGTATTCTAATTCTTTTATTATTACTATTGTCATTTTGTTATTATTATTTTCTTCCTTTCTGTTCTGTTAAACTGTTCTTATCTCAACCCATGAATTTTACTTTTTTTTTTCCCCAATTTTCTCCCCCATCCCACTGGGTGGGGGGAAAGTGAGTGAGCAGCTGTGGTGTGCTTAGTTGCTGGCTGGGGTTAAATCATGACAGCATCCTTTATTACAATTGTAGGGTGAATATTCAAAGTGCTTACTAAAAGGTGATAATGCAGGGACAGAAATTTTTGATTAAGGGAGTGAGTCCAGGAACATCTGTGAAGAACAAACCTAGCTGAGAGGAGTAGGAAAATAATTGTTTACGGTAGAAAGTTTGTATAAGTGGAATAATTTTTTAGCATGACCTGATGTTTGGAGGAGAGGCTTTTTTTTTTTTTTCTGCTCAATATTTGGCTAACCTTTTTATAGGAGCAGACTATCCTGTGTTATTTGTATTATTAAATGCTGGTAATGCTAACCACTTGCTTAAGATTTGGCAGATCGCATGCTAATCATCATGGGCGAACTTTGCTCTGTTTTGTTCATTGTGGAAATCCATCTACCTAGATTGAAAAGACTGTCATTTTGCATAAGGTTCTAGTTAAACATGATTTCTAAAGCTGGAGTCCTAATGTATCTGCAGGGCAGGTGATGCTTCTCTGGTTGTGTGGGGCAGGTAGACTTTGAACATTTATGTTCTGTACTGCTTTGATGCAAGAGACTTCAAGGACTGGTGTGCTTTGCAGCTGTAGCTGTCTTAAAACTGTATCTGTGAAACTAACCAAAATGATATCCAGATGTACATGAGGAAAATGGATTTGTCTGTCTCTTGCCAGGTGATTTCTAATAGCGTTTTATGGCTTCTGAGTTTAAATACCTATGCAGGTACAACTTTTCTTTTTAATCTTGGTTGTTTCAATGTTTGGATTAAATCAAGGTACCCTTCAGTTTCATTGCTGGTAATAAATGTTAGTGTTTAAAAGGTTAATAACAAACGGGCACCTGCATTGCACATCACAAAAGCATTTTGTAGGAAGTGGCCAAGAGGATTACAAGGCTTCAAAAAAGATACCACAAAAGTCCCTGAAAAATAAAGAAGAGGTAATCTGGAAATAAGCATTTTGCCTGTAGTGACCCCTCCAACTAAGTAGCAAAACGCGGTTCATCTGAGCTGTCTGTAAGCAGGTAAAGTAATTCAGGCTCTTGCTTCCTTCTGATACTGATCTTTGCACCCCCGGCAGATGACTAAAAAGATCTAGTGCAGTGCTGCAGCAGGTGATATCGAATACTTGAATTGTGATCAAAAGTTTCATGTACCTCAGGACTTGTCAAGATACTATCTTCCCTCAGTCATAAGCTTTCCTTCCAGGTTTCTGCTAGTATCGGTTATGCTGTGCTTTTTCTCTTTTCCCAGGGGAAACAAACCTGTTGTTGAACTCTTTATATTCTAAACTGTAATGGTAGCATAAAAAGGGAAGGAAAGTGTAATGTACATGAGTTTTTTCTTTTCACTTGGTTCTCAAAAGTTGCAGGTGTGTTTTGTGGAAGTCTGCAGAGATCTGAAATCTGCTGTTATGGAAGGCTTATCCTGTATTTGGTAGCACTTCTGCTGTTGAGCAAAGAGTGGGATATATGCATAAAAGGGCTCTGTTCTGCTTAGCAAAAAAAAAAAAAGGCAATTTTAATTTTCTAAATATTCCCACCTGTTTCAAGGGGAAGAGTTTAGGGAGTTTTGTGTAACTTACCTGTTTCATTCCGTTCCTCTGCAGGTATGTGCAATCCTCGCAATTACAGTGACACACCTCCAACGTCCAAGAGTACTGTCGAGGAGTTGCACGAACCAATTCCTTCCCTTTTCCGGGCACTGACAGAAGGGGATACTCAGCTGAACTGGAATATCGTTTCCTTCCCTGTGGCAGAAGAACTGTCACACCATGAGAACCTCGTTTCCTTTTTAGAAACCGTGAACCAGCCACAGCATCAGAACGTCTCTGTTCCAAGCAACAATGTCCACGCACCTTACTCTAGTGACAAAGGTAATGAGTATAGTGTCTAAATTCCTAGTGTTTCCTCTTGTCTCTTCCAGGAGCCTACTTGGTGCACCTTCTGTGCTTGTCTGTGCTTGCTGCTTCTTTTCCCATAAAAGAGTGTGAAAAGTTCAGTCTAATTTTGAGCATGACACAAAAACAGTGAGACAAAACTATAGAGGAACATGGAAGATGGTGTTAAAGTGTATGATGATCTTAGCAGATGCTGAACCACATAAGTTTGTTATCTCTGTAATTCCTCCTGTGGTATGAGGCAGTTTGTTCGCATTATTTCATGCACACTGGCACGGTATGTTCTCTGACTTTGAAGCGGTTACCTGTAGCTTAGGAGACAGGACAGACCAAAAACTGAATCCAAATCGTGTATCAGTGCAGAGGTAGGCAACTGAAATGCATGGCTTTAGAGATTTGAGAAAGCCATATGCTATAAACCATTTTATGTGGAGTAGATGTTTATTTCTTCCATCTGAGCTGGCATAACTTGAACTCTTTAAAAGGATGGTTTGTAGGAAATCCACGATTAATAGTAAACCTGAGTAAGATTAGCAAGACCGCTCTTTATGTTGAGGAGGGATATGTGACAGGCAATCTTAAAAATAAGCAATTGGGAGTGGGGGTTCAACTTATGGACTTGTTCCTTTTATTTTATATCAAGTTTTTAATTCTCGCCTTCAATTTAGAGGACAGACTTCAGAATATTGTTTGCTGGAGGTGGGCGTGGAGTTGAGAAGTTTGAGGTAGTGACAGTAGTGGCATAAGAAAAATACTCTCTGCTTCTTGGTTTCCATACTAAACCTGAAATACTTTTCCCTGTAAATCATTACATCAGACTTAAAAGAATCTCATAAAAAGTTCATAGTGAAATTGCTGCTTAACAGGTTAAAAAGAGCATCTGATTTGTTTTATTAGTGTAATTAATGCTTTACTTTTTTTCCAACACACACTTCAAATATTCGTAACTCCGTATGTTGTTGTTGTGATGGCTCTTTTATCTTATCATTGAAAGATACCCTAATTGATGGACATGCTGCTTTTCCATACTGTTGTGAACCTTTGACCTAGTTACGTTTCTGAGTAGGACAGCTGTTGATTAAATGAGACCGTAATGGCAACTTTTCTAATTTCCTTTTCACGTTAGAAAAATAAATTAATTCCAGAACTGGGAAACCAGATGGTCAGAAAGCATCTCATTCATATGTCTTTGACATTATTAAAACGCTTGCTTGCCATTATGAGAATTATGCAGAAAGCCATGTTAAATGGCAAGCCACAAAAAGCCCTGTGTGCAAATGCTACAGCATTTAAAGATGTAAATTATACTTGGAAAAAAAAATTATGCTTAGAACAATCTTGAATATATCCCACTGTACTTAGGTACTGCAGCATTTTACTACAGTCCTTTGCTACCATACCAACAGGATGGGCTAATGATAGTTTTGGATTAAACTTGGAATTTGAATTGCATCTCAGGGGTGTGGAGAAATTTTGAGTTGTAACAACACAGACAAGTGCATAACACTGCAGTTTTTTCTTAGTCAAAAGTCTCCTTGATTTCATTTACTGAGAATGTATTGGAGATTAGGTTTAGAGAGCTTTCACTGGAATGATGACAGTATAAAAAACAAGTTGTATTTGGAAATAGTTACCAAATGCCACTGGTTTTCAGGCTTCAGTAGACACTTAGAAATAAATGTCAGAGCTGTTCTTGTAATCATTGGCTATGCCTCTTCCATCTTAGTGATCAGTGAAGAATTGGAAAATGTAGAAGATGGCTTTCAACGTCCTATACTTTAAGTATCTGAATATGTAAGCCTGTTGAAGAGTCTCTCTTTTCTTGGTCACAACGTAGATAATTTTGTAGTCTTCTGCTTTTTCAGAAGTCATATTAAAGTTTGCTTATAAAAACATGGATGATTCAAGAATTGAGAACAGAAGAAGGTGGAAAGAAAAGTTGGCTGCTGGCCTTGGTCAGTTGACGTTTATTACGGTGGAAGCAAGGAAAACTGGGGAATTGTACCTGTTGTGTTGGATGTTGTGTGAGCCATGGGGTGGCATTGTTTTTAGTATTTTTTTTGATGAGTTCACTGGGGAAGCAGTAACCAAAAGGTGGAGGGGTAGTAGATCAAGGGCTAAAGAGCCTTGTGAGCATGGGCACAGAGAGAGAGAGCCCACAAAGTAGCTGGAGTCTGATGGCTTCTGCCCATGCAAAGTTCAGTCACACAGTCAAGTCACTGTGGTTTAACAAGCTGGCGTGTGTTGGAAGAACCACAGAAGGAGTGGGTGGGTCTGTGCATGTGTATGTGTGCGTGCTCAGTTGCAGTAAATACAAGCATAGCCTGCAGTGGAAGAAACTGCAGACTGTCTCTTTACCCTTTCCTTCTCCCCAGATGTGCTGCTAGGCTTAAGGGCAGATCTTGCAAATGGAGACATCCTTAAGGTGACTCACTAAGCAGTTGTCTTCAAGGGCATGGCATTCAGGGATTTGAAAGAATATTCCTGTGAGCAGGAACACAGATGCTTTACGTTTTCTTTACAGTGCTGTGCCTCATCCGATTTGTGGTTCTTCTGTGGCTTCTTGCATGCTTCACTCCAACATGGTGTGTTGGCAGGAGCCTATTGTGTTGCCTATAAAGGGAGAGGGGCTAATGAGAGGTAGATTTTGGTAAGGGGACAGTAGTCTCTGTGCCGTCTTCTGGAATACATCCCAAAGTTTGGAAAGGCTCTGCCTACGAATACCCCTTGTCATGTCATGTAACACAGTTCTGATATTAACTTCAATGTGCGTTCGTGCAGGGATTGCCATTAAGCTGGTCCAGGGTGCCAGGCTTGCTCAGTGCAGTTCTGGGTGAGTGCCAGGAAAAGCAACACCAGCCACGGGAACCCACAAGCTTTGTGCCTGAGTGGCGTGAAGCCATCAGCCCCGGGAGGGTAGCTGTAGATCTGGGAGGAGGTGGGGTTCGGTGGGTTATAAAGCATTCCTTTCTTGCCCCAGCCTACTGCGAGCCCAGGCGCCAGACCTTGAACTTCCCTGTTATTATCTTAATGAGTGTCTTCCCTTTCCTCCTGTGAATTGACTTTTAACGTTTTAGCTGCCAAAGTACGTGTGCGCTGCTGGAGCTGCTGTAGTTCTTCGTGTCGGTAGTTTCTGGCATTTGAGCCGCTACTTCAGAGGGAATTGCGATGATTATTAATCTAGAGCTACATTTATACTTTATTCTTTTTGCTTTACTTTTAGCTGATACCCTCAGTGCTCTGAACTGCTAGTTCAGATGTTTAAGCTTAATTGATTCAGATGATGAAAGGACCTTGGTGAGAGAGAGGGGGGGGGAAACTAGATAATCTTTTGGCAACTAATGGAACAAAATCTGTGTTGTAGTTAAGGGTTTCTGACTTAAACTACTAGGTGACACAGGGGATGGCGTCTGCTCTGTGCTTCTGCTTCCCTCCAGTGCCGGCCAGGTAGAGGACAGCTAGAAATCCGGTAAAGTGGCATCTACCTCTGTAGGTTCTCTAGGAAGTTGGGGTTTTTTTTTTAAACGTTTCTTTTTATAAGTTCTGATTGGCATAAAATGGTATGGCTGCTGGATGGACAGTACCTTTTTAAAGTACTTTTAGAGCTACCAATAAACACACCAGCAGACAACTGAACTTAAATAGCACCTTTAACTTCAAAGGTGGCATACACAGAATTGTCATTAACTGGCAGAGTTTTTTCATCTTGTAGATAGGCATTTTTCCTTAACTTACAAGAACTGAATTGTTTTATTGTCTCCAAGTCGCTAAATTCATCTGTAGTGCACCAATACAGATCTGACTTGCAGCACAGACAGTATCATAGCAAAGCCTGATAGAAACATGAGTCCGTTTCTTCTGGTTGTTTGGAATTTAGACTTGATTGTTGTTTCTCCTACACAACCTTCACTGAGTATGAACTGGGGGCGGGGAATGGTGAGAAACTCATGTTCGGGAAGAAAAAGAATGCTGCTGCATCCTTCTCCCTCCCTGCACCTGTAGTCTGTAGGCCTTACTATGTGAAAATTGGCAAAATGCAAATGAAAGAGCTGTTACTGCACTAAGAAACATCCTTTTTATCTATGCTGAGGGAGCCAAGTGATGACTATGTAATTAGGTTTTTGAAACAATTTAAGTGCTCTCCCAGATCCCTGGATCCCAACTGCGCCTGTAGGTATGTATTCTTTTCCCCTGTGTAACTCTTGTTTTTGCAGCCTATAAAGAGGGATTTAATGCTTGAGGTGAGGAACTCTGCTGCTTTCTGTCATTCCGCCTCTACGTGGGCACGCAGATGCTGCTGAGGAGGCGACCAGGAGTGCCCTGTGACCAAAGGACCACAGGAGCGTCCAAAGTGCACCCTCGCCAATCTGACTTGTTCAGACCTGGCAAGTCTCTGAGTGAGCAAGACTTCAGAAACAGTTCGGTAGCGCATACATGGAGCATGTCCTCCAGCTGCTTATAACAACTACTGGGAACCAGCCAGACCTGCTGCTGGCTCTGGCCTGCTGTGTACAGTCTGTCCTCTCCCCAGACCAGCATTTTTGGACTGGTCCTCTAGGACCTAATCCTTTTGGCTTGTGTGCAGGTGGAAATAAACTTTCTTCTCCACTCTCCAGTCAGTCAAGATTAATGTCCTTGGTTGTTGCTGCCACCTTAATAATGTTGAGATCTGGCTTTGGTTCCCATTTTGGTCCCGGGAGAGTGGTTGAGGAGACCAGTCTCTCCAGTCTCACAGGACCTGACTGCTGTCATCTGGTTTTCCCAGGGTTATGGGCCTGGTGCTGCTTGTCCTCTGGCCTCCTTCCCCCAAGAGATGTCTTCAGTCTCTCAGTTCAGTGTTGTTGATCTTTACATTCTAGAAATCACAGGCTCTTCTTTCACAAGAGGTTTATTTCAAGTTTCAGCAGGCATTAGCTGATGAACTGGGCTTCTCCAGGACTTCTGAACCCTTACTAACATAGATGAGGCTGTCACAGATGAGGTTAACATGAAGGTGAACATATATGTCACCTAACACAGAGGGGACTGGTCATTCTCTGGTGTGAAGACAGCCTGCAACTGCTTGGAGCAGCTAGCCCACCTCAAGAGTGTGCACAATTTTCCTGACAAGCTTTCCTGACCTACTGCAGGCTTTCCTTTGCATGTTGCAAGTGATCAACATGATAGCAGTGAGCACTTCTGGCAACGCTTTGGAGAGGACTCTGGTTTCTTTAAAGAGTTGTTCCACTACTATCTAGAGAGAGCCATGAGTCATTTTGATTTCTCAAGCTGATCCAGAGACTAGGTCAGCCAGGTGGAGACAACATCTCAAAAGCCAATTTTGCAGCAAGAAATCTTTATGGATTAGCCAGATGACACCTTCAAAGACTGACCCTACCTATGGCATTTAAGGTCAAACCTGAGAAGAAAACTACTAAAAAGGTGTCAAAGGAGTGAATTGGGATTAAGCAAGAGGGTACAAAAAGTATGAATCTGTCTTAGAGAGGCTTCTGTAAGGTTCCTGTGCTTGCACGCCAGCACTGAAACTGGGTGACTGACTAGACACTCGTTGGTGCTTAGATTTCATGAGGAATGCTGCCTGGAGACTCACCTCTACTTTCTCACACCTTACCCTTCCACTGAAAACCTCCTGTGAGGAGTGAGGGGGACAGATGCCTGGGAATGTCTGGGCCTCCAGGGAATGGATGTGCTCCTTCTTGGGACCCTGCCAATTTTGTGGCTGGTGATGAAATGTTGCCAAGTCCTTCTACATTCTCCGTAAGCAGACGGCCTGGGTGGATTCTTGCCTTTGAGGATGTGGTCGCTGCATCTCCCTACCACTTTTCAGCTTTGGCTGAGCGCTTTGGGTGTATACCTGGCTGGTTGCTCTTTGCACATGACACCATAGCATACGCTTCTGTTCTGCCTGGCATCATAGCATACGCTTCTGTTTTGCTCTTTCCTCCTCCCCTCTGTGAATAAAGTGCCTTTAATGAAGCTGTAGATACGTTGGTTGGTTTTAGGCAGAGGTTTTGTTCGCTGAGAACTCTCTTCTTCTGGTTGCTGTGCCTCAGGCTTTATTATAAGGGATCCTAGAAATAGATGTGCCAAGAATGGGACAGGACTTACACAGCCTCAGTGTAGTTTGCTGACGTTCCCAGCAGTACTTCAGGTACCCCAAGATTTCTTGGACAACTGCAGCTTTACTCACAGCACAGCTTTTCTGGGAGCAGAAAACGGCTTCAGCTGTGGCTCTGCACTTCCTCCTCAAGATCCTTACTGCCTGTTGCACTGTATATGATGTCTGCAAGGCATGTACATCAGTTCAGAGCCTGAACAGAGGAGTGAATACTCTCTTGCTTTCAGAGAGCTGGCAGCATGTCTCGTGACCCTCTTGCAGCTGTTTAGGTAGTAGTAAAATAGTTTGACAGTGGTCAGGGTTCCCTCATACATGTTTTAACAAATGATAATTCTTAAGAGGGTAGGCAGGGTTTCCAGATGTCAGGGAGGAGGAGGCATCCACAGAAAAGCTGTTGGGTACATTGTGCTCTCCTGTATGTTCTGTTGTCCCTTGTCACGTGTCCAAAAGCATGGGCACCACAGAGGTCATCTACTGGGGAAAATGGCTGCATAGATCTGATGACTTGTAAGGTGATAGAGACCTTTGCTGGCCTCAACTCACTTTCGGACCTCACCTTAAGAACTTGCCATGAGATCTGCATACTGCTGAGGCTGCTAAACTATGGGGCACCAATATTTTGGACAGGAGGTTCTGGTGCACTTCAGCCTCCCAAGACCTGCTCACAGATAAGAGACTGAATAAATGCTATGGTTAACAAGTACACTGCTCTGAGAGTCCTTCGGTTACTTGCCCTTCTCCCTGTCTCCATAATAATTAAAAAAAAAAAACAAACCACCAAAAAAAACCCAAAAACACCCACTGTCTTGATTTACCATTTATGCTTGGATTACATTTTTGTAATCCATGTTGGAATGTAGGTCAGTATGTTTCTCCTGGATCCATGCACCATAAGTAGTAATAGGATAGAAAGCCCTTTGACATCTCCCGCTCACAGATCTGTCTGATGTGTGTGAGTGAGACATTCATGTTTGCAGGCAGATTTCAGTTGTGCTTTACCCCAAAGTGTGCCAAGCTGCACTGGGGGGGGTAAATGTGATGCAGTTGAGGTCCTTTGGAGGATGAACGAAGTTACAGTGTAATCACCCAGTCAACACAGAAGGAAGTTGGTAGAATCTGTCAGCTTAGAGAAGTGGAAGTAGATTAGGGAGGGATGTTTTTGTTTTATAGTTGTGGTGAATGCCTTAGCTCCAGTTTGAGGTTGCGACACCAAACTTCATGGCATTCCATGTAATTGTTAGAAGCATAAAGTCAACACTTAGGCAGAAGGGGTTTCTTAATCAAAAGTAAAGCTGGTGGTATTGCTAAAAAAAGAAGAAAAAGCTGTGCAGTTTGAAGTTGAGAAAATGTAATTCTCTAGCTCTGTCATTTAATGTGGCTGAAGAATATTGTGGAGTTGGGGGGGGAGGAGGAAACATTTACACTCAAATAAGTAGGGTTTGGTGTTTTTTAAATAACTTCTCTAAAACTGAAGTTTTTCATGATAGCTTGTAGTAACTGCTGGCAACTGTGAAAGTGGTATCTTGATATTACCTTCAGAGGACACATGCCTGCTTGTTATTTTGGTATAGCCCATCCTTACACTTTAGAAGGTATTCCTCATAACTGGGGAACAAAACCCAAAAACATTCTTGCCTGTGACTATAGAAATAAATTAATCCAGAAGGCGAGCAGACAACAGGTTGAGTTGTAGACACTGAAAACTTGAAGTTGATAGATTGTACCTTGGCTCTCTGCCTCTTCTCTCTGCTTTCGCTATCACCTTTTTTTTCCTTATGCCTCATAGTCATGATGATTTGCAATCCTACTTCAAAAGCTGCACATTTAATGGATTTTTAACTAACCTTTAAAAATATTTTAAGACCTTTCAAACCAAATTTTTTCCCCCCTCTTGGTTTAGAACACATGTGTACTGTGGTGTATTTTGATGACTGCATGTCAATACATCAGTGCAAGATCTCTTGCGAGTCCATGGGAGCTTCCAAATACCGATGGTTTCACAACGCCTGCTGTGAGTGTATTGGGCCAGAATGCATCGACTATGGCAGTAAAACTGTAAAATGTATGAACTGCATGTTTTGAAGCAGGAAAATTGTAATATAGCAATACTGAGGCCAAAGTAATCTCTCTCAGTTAAAGAGATGGGGATTGCAAATACTGCATTTTGGTGGAGTGCCTACTGGTTGCAATTAAATGTACCTGGTTGAAAAAAGATGTATAAAATCTGAAAACTTTTTTTTCTTTTTTTTAATTCATGTAAGCAAGGCTAACTAGTAGAAGTTTCAACACTATGTTTTAAGTTTATTTTTCTTTATTTCTGCTTGAATGGTACAGCCATGCTCATCCTTGCTGTTTTCCTTTGATTTGAAAGTATTGCCTATACTGGTTTTCAGAATGTAGTACTATGTCTTGTAGTTTAGACTAGGGAAGCCTTAAGGATATGGTAATGAGATTTCCATCATCTAAGTTCAACAAATAATTAAATGGCTGCTAGGTTGGGGGGGGG
>VYZV01038991.1:9716-29891 GCA_013401275.1 Pandion haliaetus | reverse complement strand
GTAGTGAGAGCAGAAAATTCCACAGACTAATTAATAAAGCTTATGCTATCAGGTCATAAAAGTTCTTTCATGTGTTTTTAAGGAATCTCCTGAGAAGTCTCGCATGGATACATCTGACATAGGTGGGTTTTTTAATTTACTTTTTAGCTACCTTTTTAAAAGTTTTTTAAAAAAGCTGCAANTTTTTAAAAAAGCTGCAAGTAACTTGCAAGTTGTAAGTAAAAATAATTTTAAAGCGTCTTTTATACCCTTTCAGAAAGTAGAGAATAGCAATAACAGGAGACTGAGCTACTGGTAGTACTATGAAATCAATACTCACATTCCTCTTTAAAGTATCAGTTCTGAATCCCTGTTATGTTGGAAAGTCAATGTGGAATATGTTCAGTTGCCTTTTCTTAATGAAGAAGGGAACAGTGAAATCAAAACTGGCAGAAGTGGCGATAGAAGTTTTATTAGTAATTACAAGCTATACATTAAATTCTAGTGGTCTGGTAAACATAGATACTGCATTCAGCTGCAGCAATGTCTTCAGTAGTGTTTGTAGCGGTTTCAGCATCAGTCTTGTGGCACGTCTGCAAAGTTTTGGGTGGTTTTGACCCGGTATCGCCAATTAATTATTTGATTGTATTAATTAGTGGTAACAATCTTTGAATTATTGGGGTTTAAAATATTTAAAACTTGTATTACTCAAGATCTTTAGATTCTTGTGCATATAAAGACTTACCGTTTTGCATAAATTAAGCTATGGCTAGGTGGTAACCTGCCTTTAATGATTAAAAGAACAGTTGCAGCAAAATATGGTTAGCTGGTATTTAAATACTCTGGTATAAATTAGGTGCTTCGTATGCATAGCTGTCTCCAAGGCAGATGATTACTTCTCTGTTGAGGGGAAAATAGAAAATAGCAATCTGAAATTTGTCCTCCTATCATTTGAGAAGATAATTTCAAATATCTATTTGAATGATAAAATAATTCTGCAAATTTAGAAAATGTGACTTTCTTTTTCCTCAACTGTGTAATGAAATATAGGAAACAAATTTCTGAGGCATCTGTAGCTTAGCTTCTGTAAGTGTCTTTTATGTCTTTGCACTCATGGGATAAATGAGTGATGCAGTTCAGACTAGTATCTTCATAGCAGCATAGAATAATACGATTACCCAGTCCTTCTCCTGCGAATGTTCTAGGAAGAGACTGGAGAGGATTTATAGCAGCGCTGGTGAGTCCCAGCTGTGTCTGAATACAGTAAGACCTAGAAATTAGCTTCTTAGAGCTGTGGCTTTGGATTCCTCATGTAAAAATGGAATTCACCTAGGTGTTTTGGTTTTTTGTTTCTTGGGTTTCTTTTTAAATATATAAAAGGTTAGCAATAGGGCATGCTAACTGTTAAGAAAAAAGTGTATCTTTAGATGCTTTAGCTCAAACCTTAGCTTTGGCAGGTTTTTTCCATGTTTAGTATTCATACAGAATGCTTCACACTTCTCAGTGAAGACAATGTTTCTTCCAGGTATTATACGGTATTTTTGTTCTAAAAGTACTATCAACAAAGCCTATCAACAGCAGGTACAAATAAAGTGAAATTGCTCTCACCTGTACCTGCAAGTATTGGTCTGCCCTTAATAGGGAAAATTATTAGGCCAATTCTGTGGTTTCACAGGAAGTAGCATGGCAAAGTATAGTGATATATGAACAATTTCTTGTATCTGTTAGGATAGTATCANAGGGGAAAGTTCAAATTGTATATTTATCTAAGTGTATTTTAAGTCTAGAAGATCACATCAAAGTCAAAACTTAAAATTTACAGCAACCCCTTACTAACATGTTCATCTTTTAAATAAGGTATACCTTTTAGGTAATGGTAGTGTATTGAGTGCATCTCCAATGAAATAACTTCCTGTATTATAGGTCAAATTTTCCAGAGAGAAAGGTCAGAGTTTTCATTTTTACTCTCTCTTCTGCACTTGAGGAACAAAAGTGTTCCCAAAATTCCCTTTTGGCCCTTAAAAACACTTTAAGTTTCCCTGGAGAAGATACTTCACTTTTCTGTGTTGTGCCATGGTCCTCTGCTAACAGTGTTCCAGTCATTTGAAGTATGACTGACAATACATTGAAGACACACTGAAATCACACTTTTGTGAGGTTTCACACCTAGAAGTGTATTCAACTTGTATACAGATCAATTCATTCTATGGTACAAGCTATTTTCTAATAATTTGTAATGGACATGATGGAGTTGACCATTCCTGGTCAGTGGAGTTGTTACCTTTATCTCTAGAACCTCCCATTTTTGCAGCAGTCTAGTCTGGTCATCTCAGTGACCACTTAGGGAGCAGTCAGACAGTTTTGTGCCTGCTTCTACTGGAGGAAGAAGGCTGTGTGGCAGAAAGAGAGTATCAGCTCTTACAACAGAAATTGGAGGCTGAAACTTTTGCAGATTAAAACAACATTCGTACTGCTTCCTCGGCGATTGATGCTTAGTAACTGATTTCTTGTGGACAAAGTGACCACAACTTTGTCTTCCATTAGTCATGTGGGAAGAAACTTTGATAATCTGACAGGTATGGGTTTCAGTTCTAATAACATAATTCTACTGGGGTCTTTCATATGTGGTAGATTTCATAACCAAGATTTTTTCACTCATTGTTTTCCTTTTCAGGGTTATTCTCCTCTTTCCCTCCCTGTGCTGAACATGATCATAGGGCAAAGATAGAACAGCCAGGGAAATTCAGAAAACTGGGCTTACAATGCAGTCATGTGTTTTATGACCCTGACAGACTAAGGCTAATGATGAATTGGAAGGTCTGGCTACACCTAGCAAAAAAAAATGTTTTGTTGTGTTTTATTCCCCCAAATACCCATAGAATACCTAAACATTGAGTTGGAAGATTTGGACTTGCTTTTTAATATTCTCAAGTCTGTGTTATTTCTTACCTTGGCAGTTCTAAGGCAGTCTTGACAGTAAGAAACTAAGAAAAGGAAGCACGGTAGCATACTCTTTGTTGGGATATTTAGGAATGTAGTGGGAAATAAGTGGGAATGATACACTAATGAGCAGTGAATCTTGCAAAGCAGTGCTTTGAAAATATTTTACTCTCTGAAATCGTTAGCATAAATCTTGAACTGGTTACAAACAAGTTATCTTCACTTTTCTTTGTTCCCCTCACTTGGACTTGACGTGGAATTGTAATACAGAGAAAAGTTTTAGTGTAGAAAGCTGTTTTCTAAAATGAAACCGGTTTAGTGAATAAGTTATACAGTGTGTGTTTAAAAACATTTCCGTTTTGGTTTTGAGTTCAACTAGATTTTATTTAGTATTTATCTTCAAATTGTAGATGAAGAAAGTGATGCTGATATAGTTTCAGTAAGAAGAAAATTTGAAGACATTCACTTCCAGGTAAAAATTTCTGGTGTCTAATCTAATGGAATAATTTTGTGTTCAATAGAGATGATTTAACTATTTGAATAGTTTACATGTGCCTGATGAGTTGATGCAGTCAGCAGAAGGCTCTGTAGTCTGCATCCTAATGCACATTTTTAGTAAGTGTAGCAAATGAGAGGTTCAATAAATAATGTCATGAAGACCAATATGAAGTAATATTATGTCTTGTAATTAGTAGTATACAGAGAAAGCAATACAACATATTGCACAGAACAGGCAACCCTGAGAAAGGCTGCTATAGGTATGGAAAAAAGAATAACCAAACGAATTACAAAGTGGAAAGACTTATAAAAATGTGATTGTTACCCATTTATGCTAGACTCTCAGGTTAACATGATTTAAGAAAAATAAATCTGAAATTATGACTACCATAACAAAAGCAGACTGGAATCTTCTGCTGTTGTTTCCCAAATTAGACTGTAGTCTATCAGGACTACCCAGAGTAGTTACATTGATGAAGAAAAGTACAACACACTCTTTCTGTATGCAGCTATTCTAATCCTGTGTCCTGCTTGCCTAAATACAATTACCAAAAACTTATTTTGCTTTCCCTACTTGTTTAGCTGTTGCGGTTTAACCCCAGCCAGCAGCTAAGCACCACGCAGCCGCTCACTCACTCCCCACCCACCCAGTGGGATGGGGGAGAGAATCGGGGTGTGTGGGGAAAGTGAAACTCGTGGATTGAGATAAGAACAGTTTAATAGGACAGAAAGGAAGAAACTAATAATGATAATAACAATATTAAAATTACAATAATGATAATAAAAGGATTGGACTATACAAGTGATGCATGATGCAATTGCTCATAACCTGCTGACCAATGCCCAGTTAGTTCCCAAGCAGCAATTCCACCCAGCCCCACTCCCCCCAGTTTATATACTGTGGAATACCCCTTTGGCCAGTTTGGGTCAGCTGCCCTGGCTGTGCCCCTTCCCAACTTCTTGTGCCCCTTCCCAACTTCTTGTGCCCCTTCCCAACTTCTTGCGCCCCTTCCCAATTTCTTGCTAGCTGGGCACGAGAAGCTGAAAAATCCTTGACTTGTTGCTAAGTCATGTTTAGACTAACTAAAAAAATCAGTGCCTTATCAGCATTCTTTTCATACTGAACCCAAAACACGGCACTATACCAGCTACTAGGAAGACAATTAACTCTATCCCAGCTGAAACCAGGACATTAGCATAGTGCTAGGCATTGTCATGTCTGTGTCAACAGCTAATACAAACTGCTTCAGAAAGCAAGTGTTTCACTAATGAAAAACATTTGCCATTTATGATCGAATGCTTGTAGATTTTACATAGAAGTGCGTTACAGAGTAGATCTTAATTTGTATATGAAATCATGAGATGTTAATAATACATGTAAAGATTTGCAGCTGTAATTACCAGTGCTTTGTAACCTAACACTAGGATATTTTTCTTGTTTGTTTTTATCAGTGGGTCTCCTGAGGCAGTGTGTGCTTTTCCCTGCATCAATAAACGAGCTAGTTATCTCTTTTTACATGTCTTCGCATACAGTTCCTTCTCAGGATTGTGGTTTTGGACATAAAATGTATACATTAAAAATAAGTTTATGCTGGTTGGATATCCTTGTCTGAATAATACTAGCTTGAAACAAATATAAGTAATATGTTTGGGTTTGTCAATGTCAATAACTTTTGTGTGTTTTAATTCATTCCCTCCCCACCACCTCCCTGCCCCTGGCGAGAATCAGTATGTAGATGATGGGAAAATTCAAGAGAAAGTGAAAGTTCAAGTGGATGTGATAGTACAAGATTATGCTAGAAAAATTCCCAAGTGGATTAAGGTAACATTTCTCCTGTTCTCTTAAGTTATTAGCTAATTAGAGTAAAATAAGAACTCCCTAACTGTGCAGCACAATGAATTCTAGTACAACTTCTCAGCTGTTCTATCATTGTTCCTCTCCTGCTTGCTGTATATGTAGATATCACAGTATCTCAGGTCTCTGACAGCAATGATTTGTAAGAAACAGAGCAGACAATACCCAAATATTTTTTTTTTTCCCCCACTTTTATACTTTGTCTTTGAACCATGGTGTGCAAGTTGATCTTCGTTTCAGTAAGTTTCCTGAAAAACCTAAATTTGAGGTTTGTAGAGGGGAAAAAAAAGTAATTTTAGCTTTATTTTGGTTTTGGGGGTGAGGGAATTGGGGGCACTGGGTTATGTTACATGGTATGGCTTCTGTTTCCTACTGGAGTTGCCAGAGATGTATAGATTACCCAGGTGTATATATACATGTATAAATTCTCGTATTTGGGAAAGGGATTAAAATATGATGCATAATGTAGAAGAGGGCCATAACTCTGTACAGAACCTAGGATAGTGAGGAGAGAGTAGGAGGAGTCTCAAATAAGGTTTTGAAGTTACATTTAACATGCAGAAAACTCAAGATATTAGAGTACATGGTGGTTTTTTTTTTTCTTTCTTTGTTTTTCAGATAGCACCTCAAGGTTCATTGGAAGGTCTTCATTTAGCTTCGCCACTGCGAGAACTGATTGGTACAACTAAGTCTTTTGGGTGTTGGTCAAATATGCTAGTTACAAAATGTGTTTTTATTAAAATTTATTAGAAATAAATATTTAAATTATTGAAGACACAGAGGCACTCTTTATCCAATAGAGAAGTTCAACAGGCTGGATTCTTGAAGAGAAGTTAGATGTGACTTTGCTTATGGCAAAAGTGTATTTGAAAAATAGAAAATAACTTGTATACATAAAACCAGCTTTTCTTAAATAGCCCCTGGAAAAAAATGCATAGTTTAAAATTTAGCAGTATTAAGCTCAATTAAATGAAAGCATAATTTTTTGGTTCTGCTTATTTTAAATTCATGGAATGTAACGAATGGCTTTGTGTCTGCTGGTAACTGGTACTCAAAGTGGTACTTTGCTAGTAAACTTTCTTCAGAAGCTCTCAACTTGATGCAAACATAGAATTTTGGTGTAAATATTTCAAGCCTAACAACTACAAAAAGCATTATCTTCATCACGCTTTACAGCAAGCAAAACTGCACTGGTACTAGTTAAGTACAAAGCTTGCAAGTAACATGGAAACAGAGTAACAAAAGTTGTAAGATAAGGTTGTTCCTCCTGGTCAGAAATCATAAAGAGCAAAGCAGTCTGCCTCTACAATGAAAATAATTTATATCTATATATTAAGCTATTTTAAAATAGTGGGTTTTTTCCCAACACATTTCATTTGTCTTCTATGGTCTGTTAATTCAATATGGCTAGGAAAATCCTTTTAATTTTTTCCTAATGGATTGTATGCTAATCATCAATTTAGCCTTGCAAAAAAAGCTTAATGAACTATGCTATTATGGTAAGACTATCTGTACTGCATGTAATTGTTTCTAAGTCATGTAACACATTACTGGAAGTGCCCCAATAGGTTTGGGGTTTTTTCTTCTTCTGGTTTTGTTTTGTAATTAATTTGGTTTTTTTGAATAGGCAACCAAGCTGCTGTTTGCAGAAAGAAAGTCGAGTTGTCAAATGAAAGTTCTTCATCCAGACCTCTACGGTTAGAATTTTCTGGTGTTCCCATTTCACCAAATACAGTAACCATACCCAGGCATCAACCTTCTCCAGAAATGAACAAAACTTGCTGTAGTAGTATCTTGGAAGAATACCAGTCTGCAGATGAGGAATGCTCCTGGAGCAATTTAACTCTTGCAGACTTGTATCCAGCAATGGTAGAGATACTTAGAAGGCTCATGACAAAACAGTCTCAGAGAAAAGAGTCAAAACACATGTTTGGACACCTAAGGCAGAAAAGGTGGTGCTCTAGAAGACCAAAGCTCAATGTCACTGTAGACAAAATAAGAGGATTCAGACCTCTTAAACTGAAGCAAGTACTACCCAGCATATCCAGCAGTAGAAGTGAAGACATCCATAATCAAACTTCTGGAAATGTGAACAGAGAACTTTGTGATGACAAGTATTCCATCAATAATTTATCCAGTCTGGTACCTTATTCTTACACTGATACAAATGAAATCAAAATGGACTACTCTGACTCAAGTTTAGAACATGATTTGGTATTTGAAAAAGGCCAAAAAGTCTCCAAACAGACTGTTTTTCCTGATGATATGGCTAGAATGGGAGAGACATTTCTAGTTGAAGATGAGTTACAAGCTACTGTCTCACTGAAGAATTCAAAATGCAAAGAAAGTGAAAAAATGGCTTACAAATGTTCCTCGGAATACAGTTTTATAACACCTACTACCAGTTCAGGGTCAACAGCACCTCATCTGGTAAAAGAGAACAAAACTCAAAATGATTTTCCTTGTGGTGACACCTCAGAGTTGTGTTCATCTATTTACAGTTCCTATGGCAATATTAACACTCTTACACCTGTGACATGTTTTCTTGCAAGGGCATCAAATACTTTGCTCACAAATCCTGAAAAAAAAATTCCTGAAAGTCTGATTTCTTTCCAGCCCAAACACTCATTTTCCTCATTGTCTGTGAAGCAGAGTCCTTCAAAGATGCCCCAGAAATACGAAGATGCATTTGAAAAACTCTACTACAAACTGTGTTCCAAAGAAATCCAAAAGCCTTTGACATTGACAAGACCTCTTTCAAATTCACAGAGCATTGAAGAGAAAGGAGGATTAGTGAAGAGTAATTTAAGTGATTCTGTGAGGTCTGATTCACAGTATGATGGAAAATTTGACAGAATCTATGAGCAATTGTGTAGTGAGGCTGTTCCAAAAGTTCTTGGGTTTCAGAGAGCTTCAAATTTAAGGAAATATGAAGGAGTTCAGATGTCTGAAACTGTAAATGCTCTTGTTAACTCACCTGTTCGAACTTTATCTGCAATTCCCAGAGTTAAAAGACCAGGAAATTTTCAAAAAGATCTTCTTTGTTCACCAGTAAAGCGACTGAAAAATATACCAGAACGTTATTTTCTTTCCACAAAGTGTCAACAGATTTGTCACAGGAAAAACATCAATCTTCAGACAGTTGGCGTGGATTTTTTGAGCACATACAATGGCAGTAACCCCAGCTCTTTTGACAGTCACAACTGTCAGAGTCAGGTACCTAAGGACCGTGTAAAAAAAGTGATTGTGCGCTCTTTGCTGACATTTGGAGAAGGGCTTAAAAAACTGATTAGAGCTGGAAGCTGTTTAAACTAGTGACAGCATGCTTCTGGTACTATTTGGTCAGTAGGGTTGTTTCACAGGTTTGGCGTTTTGGGGATTTTTATTTGCTAAAATACAAGTTGTATCGGGTCTCCCAGATCACTTGAGGAAGCTCACTGTATTTAATAACCTTGAAAATGTTTATAAAATGCTCAGTAAAAGATTTAGTTACATCTTAATAGACTGTGTCACTGGTTAAAATAATCTCAAACAGTGACCCTGTTAATTAAGATGGTGTCCTTCTGAAATGATGTTTTATTCATTTTATAGATGGACAAGGTGAGGCAAACAAATGAAGCTTTCCTGGGCTCCACTGGAATCAGACTTGTTAATTTAAATATTAAATCAGAACCCTTATTTCCAGGTTCCCAGTCATTTCTGCTGAAGCAAGCTATGCAATAATACATGAGGTTTTTCCGTTGATGTAATCTGTTGATGCTTTATTTTTAGGACTCTGGATTTCATGCTTCTTCAGACAAAACTTTTATTGGTATTCCTGGTGCTTCCCTGCAAGGTTAGTTTCAGAGAGTTTATGGATTACTACTTTAGCAATCACAAGCACTTCTTCAAAGGGTAATCTACAGATGTCAATAGAGCACTGTCTAGGTGACAGTTCTTCTTCCTCAGTAATAATTGAGTATGTTTAAGTATTCCATAAAGTAAGGAATCTATGCAGAAAAGGGGTTCCTGAATCACATGTTAACAGCTATTTAAGAAGCCTTTCTTTAGCTTAACTAGGATTTTTCCTACTAAAGTGTTGCTTATTATCCACTGGTTTTCTCTCTTCCTTTTTTTATTTAAAGTTTGCTGTTGCTTTTACTTTCTGTATCTAATGTTCAGCAGGAAATGCATAGTTTGTTAATCCTACACTTGAATAACCAAATACTTTTGTTTGGATTCCTCAGTTTTACAAAAAACTTGCAACTGAATTGTTGCATGGCTACTGTCACTTGCTTAGGTGAATTAGATTATTAACCTGGATAAAAAGACTTTTGCCAGTTCAGGACAGTAGAGTTTTATTATTAAAAAAAACCTTAAAACTACATTAGTTTAAGATTTTAGGTGCTAATCTTTTAATTTCCTTTTAAAAATCTGATTTTGGTTAAAGTGTTTTTATAACCTGAACTTTTTTCCTACTAAGTAAAATCACCAATGTTTATTTTCCATATTTTATTTTTATGAACTTTGTCATTAAGATAACTACTAACAAATGTAAAGGAAAATACTGAAGAAGGTGACTTGAAATATTGTCAACTGGTATACAAGAAGAAAATGGCAGAAGAAATGCATTTGTTTGCATGGTTCTTGCCCTGTTGCATTTTCATTACTGATTAATTGTAAGGAATTTGATTTGAGGTGGACTTATCCCATCTGTCTTACTTTGCCTTCCTCAAAATTTAACTCATACTTTATGTATTACATTTTTTCTGGTATGAACAGTTTCCTCTACCTTTTTCTAATGGTGATAAATTATAAGCATTTTGAAGAAACCTAGCTTATAAGTAAATATATTCAGTGTATAAAATGTATTTGAAATTAAGTTTTGCTGGAACCTTTTGCATTAGAATATTTTCTTATGGAAATTTTGTTCATTGGAGTATGAAAGTGATGTATTACCAATGTCTTAATAGGCTGGTATTTTAACAACGTACTGTAGTGTCCACACTACTCAGTGTTGTTCTTACCCTTTTCATACTACTGTTTTTCATCACCAGAATCTGAGATTGCAGATGCCCACTCTGGTTGGCCTAGGGCAATGAAGAATTACAGCTATCCTGGAAATGCACAGAAATGTCACCAAAGGTATGTGCCTTTTGAGAAAAGAGATTTCAAAATAAATTCTTACTTCTCTACATCTATATTAAAGGTATGGAGGTTGCTGCTTACACTCATATTTCTAGAATGAAAATCAGCATGGATGCTTGGTAGAGCCCAGGCTAATAAAACCTGCACACCTGGACACTGGGAGGCAAGTGTCTGTGGACAAAACTAGGCAGACTCCGGCATGGATGGCTGGTGAACACAAGTTAGTAAGATGGCCTAACTGACTAGCCCTTATTTTTTGTTCATTATAGAGGCATTTGTTATTTTACATAGAACTATAGAACTGGTTTGATTCTGGCTGTGTGTTTGAGCTACCGAGTCCTCTCAGATCCTTAGGCTGTGGAGAGTGCAGTATGTTCCCATTTAAAAGGACTTTCAAAAGTTTGCTTCTGTGCAGCTGGGCATAGTTACCTGCATTTTGGTCCTGTGTAAACTAGCAGTGGCTCTATTTGGAAGATATCTGAGATCTTCTCTGCTGTTGTCGCTATTGGCAGTGTATTTAGATCTCTGGAAGGAGAACACTCCTTCTGGCTCCCTGGATACTGGCATACTACATCTGCTTTTCTTGGAAAATATGAGACTTTTAAAGGATTCTGAAATTTCAAATCTCTTGGATTTTTAATTACAAACTAATTTAATAGGCAGCAGGATTAAAGCACTCAAAGTTCTCTAAACAGTTTCTCATTTTATTTTCCAAAACATCTTTGACGTGCTTTTCTGCCAAGAAGTCTAATTCGGCACCACAAGGTAGGCTGCCTTCCCAAACCAGTCAAGAAATATTTTCACTATGCTTGACGTGATCATACAGCTGATGGCAAAATTTTCTGACAACGTTTGAATTAAAATTTCAAAGGAAGCCTGATTACATTTTTAAACTACTTGCATGGAGAACTTAACAGGAAAAGAGGCTGCATGATTTAAAGAAAAAAGTTTCAGTTACAAACATCTAAGTTTTAAATTATAAATGTGTAACAACATTAAGAAAGATTCAATTTGGATTATTTTCTTTATATAATGGAAGATTGGAGGCAAGCTGAGAGTATACAAAGATGTTTCTGTGGTGTTAAGTATGCCCACTTAGCTGAGTAAATTTCTGCTCAGTTATTGGATTCCCTCTTTTTTTCCTCACCTCTTTTTCCTGACTCTGTACAAAATAGCCCTCCTGTTATGGGTTTGTGTGGCGCGGTTTTCCTTGGTGGCAGGGGAGGGGGGCTGCAGAGGCGGTCCCTTTAAGAAGTTGCTGGAAGAATTCGCTGCCCCAAAATGTCGGACGCGCCTCTAGGCGGGTAGTGACGGTGGTAACGCCTCTGGGAAACATATTTAAGAAGGGGAACCGGTAGTGTGGGGTTGGAAAACCTGAGAGGAACATCGCTGCCGATACTGGAATCATGGAAGTGGAGGGGGAGGAGGAGGTGCCTGAGGAGGCTGATGGCCCTGCAGCCCATGGGGGTGAACGGTGGAGCAGAGGCTCCCGAAGGTGGCCGTAACCCCATGGTAAAAACCGCGCTGAAGCAGTGTGAGACGGGAGAGCAGCCCGCGGAAAGGACCCGCGCCAGGGGAGTTCGGGAAGAACTGAAGCCCGCGGAAAGGATCCGCACCAGGGAAGTTTGTGAGGAACTGCAGCCCGCGGAAAGGAACCACGTTGGAGCAGGGAACGAGAGAGGAATCTTCCCCCTGAGGAAAGAAGCGGCAACGACGATGTGTGGCGAGCTGACTCAACCCCCATCCCCTGTTCCCCTGCGCCGCCGGGGGGAGGAGGTAGAAATCATCGGGAGTGGAGTTGAGCCGGGAAGGCGGGAGGGGTGGGGGGAGGTTGTTCTGATGTTTAGTTTCCCTTCCTAATACCCTTGTGTTTTTGTTTCTGTTTTGATTTGTAGTAAATTAAATTGGTTTTGTTTCTTCCCCAAGTTGAGCCTGTCTTTTGCCCGTGACCATAAGTGGGGAGTGATCCCTCCCAGTCCTTGTCTCGACCCACAAGCCTGCCTTTGTATTTTCTCCTCATCCCAACGTGGCCAGGCGAGGGGGTGGGGGGTGAGCGAGCGGCTTCGTGGTGCTTTGTTACCGACTGAGCTGACCTGAAACCACGACACCTCCCGATGAGATTAGTAATTGTTCCGAAGGAAAAGGTTTTCCTTAATGCATGTAAGTAGAGAAGTTTGAAAAAGAGTAGGAAATCAGTATTTCACCGAGTGCTTTCTTGCCAAGCCATCTGGAATAAAATCTCTTTCTTTGTTCCTTAATTACACAAATGCATGTTTGTAGCCAAACCGGACTGTCAGCTGGCAAGCTTCCTTAGGCCTGTGGTGTGACATTCTTAGCCTTCTATGGTTCCCAGGAATGAAGCTCTTTAATGGCTTCACAGCCCTCAGAAGTTTTATGCCTAAGCTACGTGGCAAAATGCTGTATATTGTAATGAATGGTTGTAGAAAGAAAAGGAATATTGTCTTCCTGTGTGGAACTTGATTGCCTTTATTTAGAAGCTGATCATGAAAGACATATTTCAGAAAAGGAAATGTTCATAACTATGAAGTTTTACTCAGCTCTGTGTGCATGCTGTCCTCTGGCTACACTGGTATACTTAATTGTCAGATGTAAACCAAAATAGTTTAAACTATATGTTAAAAAAAACCTGTGCCATTTCTTAAGTAACATGCAAGGAAATAATTGTACTCTCACTCTATCTTTCATTTTCAGCTATTTGTGAATGCATTCAAAGATTACATCTTGAAGTTTAATAGATATTTATATAATTTATGTTAATGTAGTAGCATTACTGAGACATTAAAGTGACATAGGATAAAAAGTTTCCTCTTCAGCTGAAAGCACGTAGGAATGCAGACGAGGAGTCCTGCTGCTATTCACAGTCAAGATACCTTGCTTTGGCAATTTGTTTCAATTTTGTTCTGTTCATCGGAGTGTCAGCGAGCATAGCATTTTTGTGTAACTAACTTTGTCATCTAAACAATTCTTTTCTGTAGGGTATCCAGAAAACTAAGCTACACTGACGGGAAAGACCAAAATCCTAGCAATCCCTTGGACAACCTCCAGGTCAAAACTCACCAAGGAGCATTCATGGACTGCTATGGAGAAAACATTGTTTTATAAAGTTTGGTTTCATTTTGTTTTTCTTTCTTCTTCCAAGAATCAAGCATGTGTTATATGTATGTAATATACAACTAGTTCTGATTTATACTTCCCTGTAATGTAAATCTTCAGGAACTGGTTCGTTCCTTCTGATGGGGCACTTCTTACTCCTTTGACTTCATCAGTTCTGATTTATACTTCCCTGTAAAGTAAATCTTCAGGAACTGGTTCGTTCCTTCTGATGGGGCACTTCTTACTCCTTTGACTTCATCAGGTATTGTGGGGGATCAGGCTTCCTTTCTACAGCCAAGTTTAAATTGTGCATTTAATACTGTTTATAATAACAGAATGTGATCTGTATTATCTTTTAATAAGCTTTGATTCTTAGCGTATTAGTAACAAGAGAAATAACAAGCTCCTCCTGCTGAATTTCTGCTTACTCATGCTTTATAGATGTATCTCAGTACTAAATAAATGAAAACATCTAAACTGGGCTGGGTGATCCAAATGCAGTGTTATATGCTATGACTTGTAATATGTTTGCTATGTAATTTTAATGTTAAACTTTCTAAGTTGTTCACCTAAGTTGACTGTTCAGTAAAATTTTATAACTTTTAGTGGATTTGATAGTTATATTCTGTGTTCTGACAAAGTTTTCCCTGACACAATATATATTCTAAATAAAAACGTATTTTGAGCAAATATCTGCTTTCAACATTTTATTTCAGGTACGTGAATTCTCAGGAGCAGTTTGTATACCTACAGCAAATACATGAGAATGATGTGGCAGGGTCCCACGGGTTTTCATTACTGTGTTCTTTCTTGGCGAGGAGATTGGTTTAGTGGTGTCAGGTCAATTACATTCTGTTTTATTGTCATTGCCCCTTGCCAGCTTTCTGAGCTACAGAAAAGGAGAAAATAGTTTTCCTTTGGTTTTACTTCATTTCTGGGTACACAAGAGGGGTTTTTTGTTATTTTAGCTCTTAAAACCAAGATCTTATTATCCTAAATGTTCTTTTTGAATGGAACAAGAAGCCAGCTTCAGTGATGTTTGCTCTGCAACAAGACACACACACATACCCCCCCACCCCAAACACAAACACACACAAACAAAAATGCTTCTGTGGCTCACTTTTCTTCTTGTTCCAGGCAGGGATGAACTACCTTCCCCTTGGATTTGTTGAGGTAATTATTTCCCAGTGTTTCTTGATACAGCAGTACTGAGAGATTACGTAACTCCATTAATGTTTTCTGTTCTGAAGTAACTTGAAGGTAAACTGGAATGGGGTTTTGGACATATTCTGACTCTAGATATGACTTCTACACAGCCACCTGAATGCAGGCTTACCCAGGAAGGAAGGTAAGGTTTTTTTAAACAACATAGCAACAGTTCATTATCTCCATGAAAATTACTTCAAAAGAATTTTAAAGAGGTAGTTCTTGAAAAACCTTGAGGTGTTGGAAGGTAAGCTCATCCCAGTGCCAACTTTTTGTTGCTAGCAGTAGCAAAAAATGGGAGAGAGTTAAACAATTCTTTTTAGAGTTCGATCCCCCAACATCCACTTGAGTCAGCAGACTCTTAAAAGTGTGATATAACCAATAGTCTGTGGTGGTTTTCCTAACAATACTGTCTAAAAGTGTGATATAACCAATAGTCTGTGGTGGTTTTCCTAACAATACTGTCTAAACGGATGTGTCTGCAGTGATTGTCAGATGCTGTAATGACTACTGGAGTAAACCTGTCCTAGACTTACAAAGACGTTGTGGTGTTGTTTGATCTGTTTTGAGCTCTGTTCTTCTTCCCTTCCAAACAGTTTTGCTTTTTCCACCATATTTCCTCATTTACTCTTCACTGTTTCGTTGAACCGGTACTTGAATGCTAAGCTTACTGTTAGTAAAAACATCTTCACACTGCTTTCCTCTGCTTCAAAATTTTTGTGAAGAACACTGGAAAAACAGGCTAGTAAGACAGTATAAACCTAGACCTAGCATCTCCTTTTCTTATTTTGTTTTAATTGATTGAAACTTCCTTTATAAAGAAATTTAACTAATTTATGACAGTTTATGCAGGTCTTTCTCCAATGGCCTGAAGATGGATCCATATTGAACATGCTCTTTCATGTAAGAATTCAGTAGTCATTTAAAAACTATCCCAAAAAATCATTAAAAAAAAAATAAATGGGTCATTCAGTTGCTTATTTAAGCAGACAGAGGGTAAAGACCCAGAGGAATAAAGTAAAATGTGGACTGTGGCAGCATTAGAAGTGCCTTGGAAACAGTTGAGAGGCCATTAAAGATGATCCTGAAGTGCAGTCTGTGAGAGCAGCAGAGAATAATTTAATGGAAGCAGTGGTAAAATGTGGAAAGCAAGTGTATATTGAAGGAGAGTATTTACCAAAGTGCCCTGCTCTTTTAGTAAGCTGTGTTGCAAGGGAAAGCAGCTGCTGAAAATTGGTGTAAATAAATAGCTGGACTAAATAATGAAGACTAAGGATACAGAGGAAACTAGTTGTACCTAAATCCCATGAAGTGGACTTACTGTTACATGCACACTCAGTGAGAGAAGTGTGTACTTCATTTCCATTAAATTAATGATCAGGCTGAAATGACAAGTTGAATTTAGGTAACTCATAGAAATTCTTTTGACTTTGGAATTCTTAGAGGAAAGGTATAATCAAGAGTGCAAATGCTGTGAGAAAATTGGGAAATCGCAACTTTTGTACTAAGTGTACACGAATTTTTATTAAAATACAGCACCCCTTGTTTCATGTGTACGTTGGAAAATAGTAACAAATAGACTCTTGGGCCTGTGCTTATTTGCTTGAGGAATTGTTTAAGAAAGCTTTCTCTTTTCATGATTTCAGAGGGCTGAGTATTGCACCTGATTGGTGCCAGCTAAATTGAAATATCTTATAAAAATATTTTATATATTAATGCTATTCAAACAATTTTGATTATATGAGCCTAAGCAAGAGCATGTTGATATGTATTTTATTGCTTATTTTGTTCCTACTATGGAACAAAGTATAATTCCAATCTAAGCAAATTAAGTTAGTATTTTATGTGCTGATATCTTGGCCTTTGGCTTTGGGCCTTTGGTTATGGATTTGCCTTACTCCTTTCCTCTTCGGATCTTAGTCAGGGTCGTTGTTTAATGTGTTTCTCCATTAAAGTGATTTTTATTGATTCTTCAATACTATTTTTGCTTATCCAACGGTAGTTGGTCTAAAACCATGATAACCCATCACTTTAATTCTAAGTCTGCCTTGTTTCTGGGATGTAACAACCAAACATATTTTGACTTGATTTCTGCACATAAAAGTAAGTGCTAGCATAAGACGGGCCGTGACACTGGGCAGCTTTGGCTGCAGGGGTTGGCCCCTTCCCTTTGGTCTAGCATAGAAGTTAAGGCATGTTAAAAAGTCTCATTAACTACAAGCTAAACTAAACATGAACCATGCTGTCAAAGAACTGTCTTTTACATTGATTTTTTTTTCTTCATAAATTTGTCCCATCTCTGGACATGTCCATCCATGTCTGCTTTTAGAAGAGGTGTTGGCTCTTTGTACTATGGGCTTTTTGTTTGTTTTGTTTCTTGTAACTGCTTTCAGGGCTATCTCCTTCAGGACCCGAAACGCTTGCAGGGCTCTATGTGCTTAAGAGTTTCAAGCTCCTAACACTGTGCTCTGTGTGGATTTTAAATGCTCTAATATCCTTTTTTTGAGAAGGCAGAACTGTCCCACACCTAGAGGTAGGCATATTACATCAACATGCCTTACTGTTTCCTGCTACTACTACTTCATGGCTCCCAGAATATAATAATAAATCCCCACTCTATAAAAGCTTACCGTCTGATGAGTTTAAAGTCTTAAGAGGAATGTGCATACAGTATGTGAATTATTTTGGGAAATAAAAAGCTCTTTCTACTTTTGTAAAATAGTGGTTAACAATGGCAATGTAAAACCCAATAGGAATTTAAACATCACATAGAATATTAGAAGAAAAAATCATCCCTAGGAGATTTATTGTTACAGATTGTTTGCTAATATCTCTGTTGTCTCTTGAATACGGCTGGATATAACATTATGTTAGTAGAATAGTTGAGATTTGAGATGTATGCTAGTATTGCTCACAGAAGGAAACTGAAAATATACAAGGATATTGTTAAATCTTGCAAGATGTACAATTACTACTTTAAACAAGCTGTGAAATTATTTTCCAATTAGCTTTAGATATATTTGTTATTATCATAGACCAGTCACAGTGGGAAAGTACACAATGTTGAACAGTAGATCAGTTTTTAATTGGGGAAACGAGTAAATCGTTAAGTGTGCAAGTATGAAATATGATTTCCTTCCAAAAGTATTGGGTTAAAACCCATATAGAAGAATAGTTATACTCTGGTAGAGCTCTATAGCCAACAGAGTGGGTCTTTTGGGACTGTTTGAAAGCTGATGGTGGTTTTAAACAAAAGCATTATTTTTTACTGGCATCAATACCATGTGAATGCTGAGATACCAGCTTCTACAAGTCCCTTTCAAAATGTCTCCAGAAAAGCAGGTTCTTCAAAGTGGCAGTCTGGATGGATACTTATTTCTTGCTTAGTCTGTAAATATGCTTGGAAGACACTTTGGAACACTTAACTTACCCATTTTATACCATTGTTTGGTAGGTCAGTTTGCCAGGATATTATCTCTAATCATTCACTGTTCCTCCAGAATGAAAGAGCAGTTCTCACTTTATGATTACATATTTGGTTCGTGAAGCTGCTTCAAATATTCTCTCCTTCTGTAGTATGAATCAAACCCATCAATCTGATGGGATCATCATGAATGGCTTCTACGTTTGCTGTGTTTTCAGCAGCCAGCTGCTCACTGTTGAGGTAAATGCTGACTTTGGAAGCCATCATGGTGGGGTTAGATGATCTTTCTTCTTCATCCTTCTCTAACGAAGGGTCTTTCTTTCTCCTTGGCTTTCTACGTTTTCCCTTGACACTGTGATCAAGTGAGGCATAACACATCTGATTGGCAGGCTCCACCTAGAAGGAAATTCACTTTATATTTAATGTTCAGTAGTTATGCTTGCTTTAAAATTATGTCTAAGACTTTGAGTATGTCTACACTGTATCATAATAGTGGCTGAAGTTTACCCAAACTAGCTGTAAATGAACTCATTAAAAGCACAAATGATTAAGCTGTGGCAGCACAAAAATCAGACCAACGTAACCTAACAGTAAATGACTCATGTTCTTAGGATAGTGACAGTAAGGAAAAATTCATCAAGGTATTATTGGAAAGATTCTCTATGGGAATGAGGGTAGCTTATATAATCAGTCCGAGTTCTTTGGGATGAAAGACATTACTTGATCTGTTTTTTCTCACCTCTCCCCTTTTTATTTTTTTAATTAGAATCTGGTTATTAGCAACATTTTTCACAGGCTTTGTCTGTGCAGAAAACCAAAGCTGGGTGATGTTTGTCTGTATATATGATCTCATTTCCAGTGCAAAATATATGCTTTGTGTGTCTTTCCCCTGATTCTCTCTGTGTTTTTCAAGCCAAATTGTCAAGCAATTTTGACATTGGAATTTTCATAGATTATTCTGTTTCTGTGAAGTTAATGAAAACAAATGTCTGGATAAAAAAAAAAAAGGGATATTTTTACCCCCTGGAAGTATCCCAAGAAGCAGGCTCGAAATTGGTCCTTACGAAATACCTGGAAATCAACTCAGGAGATGGATGCTAGGAATACTTCAATTACTGACAAATTTCAACTGAAGCTTGCATGCTTTTAGGCATCTAGGTATCTCAAAAAAATACAAATCAATAGAGAAACAGTCATCTTTAATTTGTTAAGGCATTATAGATTTTGTGCTGTGCAGGAGACAGCCAGTCAAACTCATGGTTATTATGTGATGCAGCTTGTGTTTTCACTTGGTTGATGTCCAAAATAAATGAAAATGATTCTTTACATAAGCCATGGCAGTAGATGCAGGCTTAATTCAGTCTGATCTGTGTGTCTGTGACTGAGCTTTATCATGCCATATGGATGGAAACAAGCAGTCTATAGTTCTGCTCCCTCATTAATGACCCAGATTGAATGAAGGGTCAAGTCTGTGCTTAAATTCCCTGATGAACTGAGACACTAACGCATGGTAAATTTTGTGATGAGCACTGTGAAGATTTTTGTTATATATTGTCATGGGATAAACACAAGAACTCTGAGACAGACCATGTTACCCTAATTCAGAAATCCAGAATTAAAATTAAAGATACCTGTAGTTGGTTAACTGGCCTTTGAGGCTGGGACTTCATCTGCTCGTAACAACATTCCTCTATAATTTATAAAAGTAGAAAAATGTTTTAGTTACTAAAACATGCTACTGAGTCTTAAAAGATCAGATCAACAGATTCTCCCTGTTACAGAACTAACTCTCCCCAGTTTACTTTGGTAGAAGTTTATTTTGTTTTGAAATCGTACACAAATCTCTCCTATTTATAGAGGGGTAAATAGCTAAGAAATTCAGACACACATACGGTGAAAATGAAAATCATTTTCTGTTCATATGGATGGGAAGTTTCTCATTATTCACTAAGTGGTCATCATTTCAGACTGCTAGGAGGACATCTTGCAATTAGGGGGTAACCACATACTAATGTATTTTTCAGCATAGGTA
>VYZV01038989.1:1957-40425 GCA_013401275.1 Pandion haliaetus | reverse complement strand
TATCCTCCTTTACACTGCACACCACTTTTTACCATCCTTTTTACCCCTCTCACTTTGCACTATGTTTTCCAACATTTTCTCCCAGTAAGCTCTTAACTCCTTTTTCTTCTTCCTTCTCAGGACACCTTTGTTTCCTCTAAAATACACTCTTTGTTCCTCTAAGTCTTCTCATTTCTCCTTCCTTTATCTGATTGACCACTCATTATTATTTAATAAGACTATTGTTGGAATCCTGTTTGCAGCATGGAAGCTGCCTCACTCTTCATGACTGCTCCATAAAAATGAATTTGCCACAGCTGATGCCTGTTCACTCTCATAATCCAGTTCTCACCAAAGTCAGAAGGAACACTTCCACTGATTTTTAAAGAGTGCTAGATTGCAGTCTTAGCTGTTTTTATTTCAAATTCTAAATGCTCATTCTCACTTTCTCTTTTTTCTTTTTTTTAGGTCTCTAATTCAATCCCTGGTGACAATAAAGATGACTATCATTACATAGCATTTTTTTTAAAATATGACTGACATTAAAAGACAAACTAAATTTAAAATCAGCCTAATTTCCTGCCAGCTATAATGTTACACAATTTATGTATATTTTAAAATTTAATTCAAACATGTACCAGATGTGGTCCAAAATACCACTTCTGTTTACAGTTTGCAAATATATATTTTTAAAATGCATCAATTTACCTTAATATATTATAGAGCAGTATTACAGTGTGTGCTACCAAAACATCAAAGAGGGTGATTATTTATTCAGTAATCATAATTATTCTGAGGCAATATTAAATTACTTTATTCCATAATTGGGGGTTAATCATATGCCAGGTTTTCTTCTTATAAAAATTTGTGACAAACAATGAATTATGTTCACTTTTTAATGGTTGGCATCTCTGTTTGTCTCTGATAATACATTCTGGCTGCAGTGACAAAAACTAGGACAAGAGTGAGAAAATGTCATAAATTTAATCCATTACTTGTGACATGTATTGTAACAAGAACCAGAAATGGTAATTATCATGACAATTTGTACAACAATATGGTGGACTCGATCCTGTGACTATCTACCATTTTACAGAGATGAAATATACTCTAAGGCTCCAATCTGCAATTACCTACAAATCAACTTTAATGTGACTGCTAAGAAGAAATGCTTATGGTAATAAATTAAGCACAAGCACATTTGCCAAAACTTAAAAAAATAGCAATAAGGGTTAAAAACACAACCAAAAAAATTGATCTACAAAGATTTATATTTCTGTTTTCAAGTCTTGTGCCAATTACAAGGCAATAGCCCTTATTCAGTATCTATTAGTTGCACTGATTTTCGTGGAAGTTATACATGTCAAGCTGTTCCAGCATTGGACCACAAGACCTTTGCTGTTGAGGATCTGGATTCAGCTGTGCATGAGTATCTACTCCTGCAAGGAAACTTAATCTGCTCAAACCCCCTGTCATCTCAAACCCTATTACAGGTCAAGGCTTACATAATTTAACAGGAGATGTGCATAACTAAGATTAATCGTTCTAACCTGATCTTTCAAATGCTAAACAACCCCAACTATCCATAAAACTGAGTTCTAAGATACAATCTAAACAGTGGAGTCACAAGTTTCCTGAAGACTAATATTGACAAGCTTACCAGTATTTTAAAAGCAAGTGCTCTAAGCATAAGCAAGATATACAGTATGTAGTGAGTAATCTGTACCATTTTCCATTTACAAATCAGTTGCTCATAATAACCTTGGAGGATCAGGGAGGAAGAAATTATCTGTCATTATGTTATATCTACTTGTCCTAAATTTATGTGCTTCAAGGACAGTTCAGCATAGTGTACTAATATTAACAGGCATAAAACTTTAGTCACATATATTCAATGTCTTTTATAAATAAACAATAGCATTTAGATAACATGCATTCAAGTAAGAAAGACTGTAAAATAGTCTATTATTTTTCTCACTTTATTCACCTGAACTTCCCTTCCTTAACAAACCTGCTCATGTGTTTATGAGACTAGCATCTCTCAGGTCCAGGTGCAGTGGTGAATTTTTTTAAAGCTAACACCAGAACTTTGGGAAATTATTTTTAAACAGAGAGCTTGCAAGTATATCTTTCAGAAGAGACAAAACCTGTAAGTAAAACTGCTTTTCTCTGACTATATTTTTATATCTAGTATGCTGACCACCATGGTATTCAAGGATGTAAGATAAAACTGTACTACTCAGTAAAATCAGATAATCCATACCAGATAGATAATATGCATTATAAATTATTCCTGTGGGTTAGATCTCAGTCGTTCACTTGGGAATTAGGCAGTTAACATCACCAGAGCAAGATCTAAAGAGGAGACACAGCACAGCAAAGGTGAAGGCAGCTAGGCTACATCTTTGAACTCTCATAAGGACTCTGCAGTATTGGCATCACTCCAGAGCTTAATTTGGGTACGTTCTGAAAGTCTAATCATCTTCTTCAGGGAATAAACCCCTGACCATCACACTGTTAAATTCTAATGCTCTTGCTCTTCCTTTCTGTGTCTGATGCTTTTATTTTCTTTAAGGGAGATGTGAGTTATTTAATTGGTCCAGGAGAGTATATTTTAAGAATCATACACTGCCTTATTATTTGGAGTCTTTGTACTCACTTCATGTGGGCCATTTCCTTTATTATTATCACTAATAAAACTGTAGCCTGCATTCTTGCTGTTTGCAACATTTATACAAATTGTGTCGCCTTACACACTATTGTTATTAAATATTGCCAACATGCCAAAAATAAATTAAGCCCTAAACAAAAATACAAATAGCCCAGTGGGTCTGTCAGTGGTTCTGAACGATGGTGTAAATTGTGTCCCTAAGACATAAGTTTGTGCAGTTTTTACTCTATGGACCAGTCTATTAAACATAGTCTATTATGAGCATTCAGCTATAAATACATGAATTACACAAACTTTCACTGCTGATCAGCACCAAGAAAGAAGAAAATATATGAAACGAAGTAAGCTATTAGATTCCACACTTATTTTAGGGAAAGATTTTTAATTAACATTTAGTGAAGGAAACTAGGAATCAAAATACCTGAAACATATTTTTAGTAGTCCGCTAATGCAAGGTGTAATGATGAGAATGTATTTAAGGTTATGTTTTCCTTGCAACAGTAAGATCCTGATATTGTCTACTGGCTTGAGAAGTCTGAGTTTCCTTCCATAATGTTTTAAGCAGCAATGTGCCACAGAGACCCACAGGACAGAACAGAAGGCATTACTGCCCTTACTATGTTGCTTTGGTGTCGCTGTACATTCCTTTGTTCTCACTGTCTACAGAAACAAACATATTTATTGTTGTATAGCTAAGAAGCTAAATTTAAACCAGAAATCTTGATTTGGCCAACAATACAGACTGCCCCTCAGATTATCTTGAATCACAAGGAAGTATGTAAGTGGACTTTCATGTTGAAATAAAGTGCACCCACATATAATTAATCCCAGGATCAGGCCAGGGGTATTTTCTTCTTTGTCTCTGTTACAAAAAAACCTCCCGACATTACAATACATCAAAGAACAGTTTTAAAAGCCAGGTTAACTAAAGTACTTTATAGCATTGACCAGTATACTTTACAGAAAAGCAGATCTCAATTCAGTAAGTCTTAGTGTGGAAAACATCCTAGTCTTCTACCATCAAAACTTTTAAAGCCGTATAAGAAAAAAAGCAATGTGTGTTTCTCAAACATCCTGACCTATGTGCGAAACTGATCTGGTACAAGAGATGCCTGGGCATCTCAACACAAGAGAGGAACGCACCTGCTGCTTTACAACTTTTTGGCTTCCCTTATCACTCAACTCCATTCAAGTGGAAATCCTTGTGTACAGGCAGACTAGTTACCTTACCTCCTGTACTAGCATTCTGGTGAGGCTTACTTTTTCATGGCACAAGAGGGAAAAAAAAAAATGCAATACCCCAATTACAAGAACTTTTCTTGTTTCTGGCTCGTATATTCAGCTGGGACACCTCCTTGGTTACATCAGCATGAAGACTGCTTCCCAGATGAAAATATCTCATATGTGTCTATGTTGCAGGCATTTTTAGGGCAGCTGAGGACTAGGAATGAGGCAACACCATCAATGGTATCTCTGCCATAAGCAGATTTTGTATCCTTTAGAAAGGCCTTTGTAGCACTTGCTGTATCTCCCCCTTGTATTTTGCACATCCAAAGCCCTGAACCACTACTGAACCCCACATAAAGAGCCCTGTCCGCTCCTCTCCTTCAGCTGCCTGTGACTTTTCCTGTGTGACAATCGGATATTTGTGATGTGAAGAGCAGAGGCAGAGGCCCCACTGAAGCCTAAGCAGGAACAGACTTACCACCACCAAACGTAGGGTCACTGTGACTGAACAGCACTGGTCATCCACAATCAGTATTACAAGTTCACAATGTCCTTTAAATGAGTTACTAACCGGAATATGAAAGACCACCTTCCTGGCTCTATGCCAAATTTAGTAGTAACACTCAAAAGATGGCATATGTACCTCTGGACCCCATCCCAGTAGAGACGCAGGTTGTCTTAACCCCTGGAAGATGGTCTGTGGCAAAGCAGTTTGAGTCTGACAAACCCATCATTGCACTCATCACAGAGCATTGTGGAGCCAACGCACTGGCTAGCTGAAACCAGGTGGCTGTGACAGGAAAGACCTGCTAGCACTCCCCACAAGACCGACTCAACATCAGAACCCATCAAATTCACAGTGGCCTACTGTGTAATTTACAGTCCATGTGTGCATTTACCCTCTGCTTCACTGTAGTCTTTGAAAGGCCCTCACCTGTTTCTTGACAAATTTGAGTACAACTCTGATGGACATAGTTTCAGAAACAAAAGTGATGCAAATCCAAACTGTAAGTACATTGGGGAGCTCATTCCTCTACATCCACACCTGGTATCACGACTGTTAACTTACCTACTTCAAAGCTGAACACCTCTTTCATTCTCAACTCATCTCTCTCACCATTCCTTCTAAATCTCTCCTCCTCCCAACAATTTTATCTTTTTCTCCACTTACTGATCTCTAAACTTAATAAACTCTTCCAGGTTTTACCATAAAAAGCAGGACAAGACCATCTGACCCATGTTGAAGTTCCCTGCTCATTCATTAATAACACTCAACATCAAACAGTTAAACCTGTTCTCTCGTGTACTCTTTCCTATCTGTCTGCAAGGGTTAGGTCACACTTTACAGTGGAAATGGACAGATTCCCAGCCCATGCAACTGCTAAAAAAGTAAGTTTTATAAAGCACTATTTAGCTGTACCCTAGGCTCCTCTGCATGAAGGCTTATGCCATCTCCACCATCTATATTCACACACATCTTTCCCTACCCATCTGTTCCTGTTTGGCCTTCCTCCAGTAGTCATGCTAAAAGTATGACTATGAACCTGCGAAAGCAGTGAGTAGGCACCACTGCTGTGCTCACCACCTAGCATGGAGCAAGAGACAGTTGCCCCAAGCACCTGCCAACTCTGAGTGCCTCACTGGAGGATGTCACCCAGCCACACTCCAGCATTTCTCCATCCTCCACATGCTCCCCAGCACTGATGCCAGATGCCTCTGCTCTATCTTGCAAATACACTCTTGGTCCAATCACTCTTTCAGTGTCATCTGAGGATGCTTTTTTACATATTAGAAGCTAAGAGCTTGACCCAGAATACGGACACACAATGATGGCATTTGTCTTCCAGGGTGAGAGAAGGAAAGATTTAAAGTCCACATGTCATTAAGTTCAGAAAATAGCCATACTGTGGGTTGTGGTTTTTTTTTTTAATTTGTTTTTAAGAAAACAAACATTACTTGCTACCAGATACAAACAGTGGTACTGTTAACAAGGAGTAATACTTTAAGACACATAATTTATACAATAATTTCTTGTCCAAGGGCCCTTAGGGTAACTGTGACAATGTGAAGTTGGGGACAGGCTTGTTTGTGGGAGCATAACCCATCTTTGCCCCATTTTTCTCTTGTGTAACTGACATGTAAAAACTGTATTCCTTTTATTGCTTTGCCCTGTGTAGCCTTGCCCCCAGTTCCTCAAACTGAAAGACACCAAAAGACTCACCAGTGTTCTGCTGCTTATCATTGTCCAACACATTTAGGTCTTTCCCAATAGCGCTGGAGTAGGCTTCTGGAGCAAGTAACCCGAAGAGTGTGTCTTTACCCACATCAAGCAGGGCAGCTGAAGAACTAACTTAGCTGAAAATCTAGCTGCGATCTACTGGATGTCTGGTAAGTGGTTGGGAGGAGCAGGTAGTCTACTGTCTAGGCAGACCACACTGGAAGTGGTTGATGGAAACCCTTGACAGACAGCAGTGTCTTACTGCTGGTCCAGCCCTACAGTTTATCTGACGCTGGAGGGAGGTGCCTCACTGCTCCTGGGTGCTGTCCCTAGGCAAGCTGGTGATACGGTACTAGTACTAGAAGTTCCCTGCTCTCTGCACAAAGCAAGAGGACTTTCTGCCTTTCAATATTCCAGTGAAGTGTATGGTTATCCAGTGCAAGTCTCTCCCGGGATGGCATTTTGCCACCTACCGGCTAAATCTCAGACTGCTGAGGACTTCCTGGAATGTCGAATGCCTCCCTGTCCCAAGCAAAAGTTGCCCTTCCTGACCTTGTGTGTTTCTATTAATTTCCTAATCCCAAATTAGTTGATTCTCAACCACCAGCCCTACTGGGCCAAGTGGACAACAGCTTCTTCATACAGGAACCTGTTTTGCAAGGGTTTGACAAAGTTGTAGTACTGACAATTCTCCAACCATAGAAGGAGCGTACGTCCTGCAGGCACCACATGCTCCAGGTTACCAGCTGCTGCAATAGCAGACCTGACACAACAATATACATTACCATAAAGGACAGGCCTGAATTTTCTGCCTAGAGCGTGGGATTTTTGAAGAAGGATACCATGCAAGAAAACTTCAAGTGTCATAAGATAACATGGTAGTGCATGTCATGCTATCTGGTTTTGTGCTGGGAAACTCAAGGGGCTCTTAAATTGAGTCCCTTGAAAGGTACAGAAGGGTTGATGCCCAAAATTTTTTTTTGGGGGGGGGGAAATCAACAATAAAGTCAGAAAGTGTAAGAGGACAATGCAAAGAGCTAGACAGTGAGAACCATCACAGTATGTATCTTGAGGAATGCTCTGTCAGGAAGGGTTATGTGCAACTCTATTCTGTTCTTAGTCCTCCACAAACACAGATATGGGCTAAGATCGCAGAATTTTTGGCTGGAACTATGAATCAGAGAACATTTTACTATTTTTTAATTATACAATCTAAAACCAAAATAATTTGAGGTAAGAAACCAAATCTGTATCTGAATACCCCTAGAATTTGGGTTAACTCATCACTGAATCTGATTCACACATGACAAGTCTTCAAAAAGTACATAATGTAAAATCTTAAACTCGAGATTTTGTATGTGAAAGAGGAATCTAAGGAACGGAAAGTAAGATACTTTAACTATCGAAATGAGGTTACCAAGTGACCAAGCAGGACATGGTCACCTAGGAAATGCAAATTCCTGCACCCAGGCACCAGAAAAGCCAGGGGGCTGTCTGGCTGGAAAGCAGCTTTGCATAGAAGGACCCAAGAGTCCTGGTGGACAAGCTGACCGTGAGTCAGCAATGTACGCTTGTGGCAAAAAAAGGCCAACAACATTGCCAGCAGGTTATTGGAGGTGATCCTTCTCCTCTGCGCAGCACTGGTGAGGCCACACCTGGAGTGCTATATCCAATTCTGGCCTCCTCAGTACAAGAGAGACATAACATAATTAAGTAAGTCCTGCAAAGGTCCAGAAAGATGATGAAGGGACTGAAGCATGTTTCATACGAGGAGAGGCTGAGAGAGCTGGGACAGTTTATCCTGGGGAACAGAAGGCTTAGGAAGACCTTATCAGTGTGTATAAATGTTAGGAAGACCTTATCAGTGTGTATAAATGCCTGATGGGGACATGTGAAGAAGAGGGAGCCACTCTTTTCAGTGATATCCAGTAACAGGAAAAGAGGCAATAGGAAAAAACCATGGGCGTAATAAAGGAAATTCCATATAACATTAGACTTGTTGGTTTGGTTTTTTTTACTGTGAGGATGATCAATCACTGGAAGAGGTTTGCCAGAGAGTTGTGGAGTCTCCACCTATGCAGACATTCAAAGCCCAGCTGGACACAGCCCTGAGAAACATGCTCTAGCTTACCCTGCATTGAGCAGGTAAATTGGACTAGATCTCCCAAAGTCCCTTCCAGCCATAACTGTTCTGTGATTCTGTAATTCTACATATGGAGATGGAAAGTCTTTAGAAAAATGCCCATTTTGGAGACAGTAGATACGTTCTGAATACAATTTTAGGTAGGCTTAGAAATTGTCAGGATGGTTTAAAGGTGGGGATTAACTGTACGTATTATATTTATGTATTAGAATATGTATTAGTATACATTAGAAATATATTCCAATATAACTCAATATATTCTTAAACAAAAGAATGAGAATATATCTGAGAATATAACTTGGTTGGTAGCTTAGTGATTTGAGCAAAATTCTCGGATTACAATTGCAAAAATTCAAGTCTAAGCTGATGACTTATCAGTTAATCAAAACAATATTATACAACAGTGATAATGAGTATTCAGACATGTAAGATTTAGAAGATAAAAAGAAATGTGAAGCCAGTGCCGTATAAAGTATTCTTGCCTGGAAAGAAAAGTTCTGAAGTAAAAGTGCCAGTCTCTACCATGCAACTGCTCAGTTTTCTAACACCCTCCAACATCTCCTCTGGGTTGTCTTTCATACATTATTATTTCCTATTAACACTTGTAAAGCTGTCTAATTGCACATCTGTGATTGCTCCTTGAGTCTTCCATTTGTGGTGATGCCCAAGCAAAACCTTGACAAAGATTAGGTAGCAGGTATACTGTGATCACCGCTTGCATCGTTGATCTCAAATGTCTTCCAGTTTGCTTGCAATTCACCATCAATGTGCTTTTCACCTGTTATATGGTACCTACAGTCCTAGTTCTTTACAATAAAGACTGTATTTTGATCTGTATTTGTCTACTGTAGCTGATAGTAAGCACTTTGTCCACAAGACAAGACCAAGATGCCACTGAGACAGTAAAATGAACAAAAATCATAATATTTATTAAACAGTCAGATGTAACTAATTTAATATTAATTAAAGGTTGTCTCCTCTAGGACTGCTCAACTCAGGGATTCTTTACAGAGAAGAAAATGCTAACTCTCATCTTACAAGGGCTGCTGAAGCCCTTTCATGTGACTCATGAGAACCTACTGAAAATAAAGGCTACACTTTTAGTTTCATGCTGACAATTTACACATTACTCCTAAATTGCCCATCCATTACACAAAGTACACAAGCACCTGCCCCATTCCTCACATCCAAGCACTGCTTGGTACACTACATCAGACTGTGGTAGCAGAACTGAGCTGGCTGATATTAAATAAGTTTTTGAACAAGCCTGAAATCCATTGGTGTATTTTTTCTCTTAATCTGAAATTTAAAAATTATTCATGTTCAAAAGAGTATTGGACACCCTTGCAGAGGCAAGCAATTTAACATAACTGGCCACTGTTCACAGTCAGGATACATTCAGACCATTTCTTTCTTACGTTATCTCTAGTAGCTAACATTCACAGTTGGGAATCTGGGCCTCATTGATCTCTCTAGTCACTTAACACAACATTTTTGGTTTCACTGGTTGCATAAATGATTATGGCAAACAATAAGCTCACCTGATGCAAAACAGTGGAAACTGTTTAAACCGTGATCTTTAGTGTAGCTCAGGCAATTCAGAGTGGTTGAGCTTCTGTCCCCAACACTATAGTGAACTGTGCATTATGTATACTCCGGCTACTTTGTTTAAAAAAAGGCAAGCCTTCTGCTACTGCAGAAAAGTCAATGAATGTTTTGTGTAAAATCTACAGGAGGTTATAGTCCTAAAGCATTCTGCAGCTATTAACTATATGTTTTCTTTTTCCTCCCAAGATTGTTCTTACAAACACTAGTCAAATACTATTATTGCTATAATTGAGACATCTGTTAAAACAGTAAAAACAAAAAGCACCACAGTAGAAAGGAAAATTTTAAAACAATTATAGTCTAATAGTAGAAGGACAAACAAAGGGTTTTACAAATAGATAAGGATTAGGAGGATTTTGAGGGAGACTAGTCTCTTGGTGTGATGGATGGAGGCGACTTGATGACAGATGAGGCACAGAGTGCTGCAAAGCTAAAAGATTTCTTTGTCTCAAGTATGTTCACTAGGGAGAAAGAGGGAAACATGCCAGAATCAGAGAGAAGTTTCCTGGAGGCAGAAAATGAAAAATTAATGGAATGAAGAGTGACACCAGAATAAGTAAAAAGGAATCAGTCAGTGAAAACAAATGTACAATTCTAGTATTGGATGGCCTGTATCCCAGCATTCAGAAAGATACTGTATTTATACATTTTAACTAAGTTGGGAACTAAATTTATTACCATCAATAGAAAAGGCAGATGACTTACCACACTTCCAAGAGTTCATTAGGGGTTGAGGCATAGGTAAAAAGAGATTTCAGGGTAAAAGACTCTAGAACGGTGTGGATTTGAGCACAAAGAGCAGGCAGCTCTGATATAAGACAGACTCTGAGCACTGGCTGCAGAAGCCAGTATTTTCACACTGCATGTCTAAATGAAGGTTAAACTTTGTAGATTAAAAGTTTGTGTACATAGACATGTGAATAAGGGTTCTAACACTTCAATTTAGGAGAGGTTTTAGACAACTAAATTTTCAAATTTAAAAATGATTACCTGGGTCTTTCAAATCTTTACATAGGAAAGTATTGTATGCATATATATATTTATGCACTTTTTTATATTATTCTGAAGTGTAACTGCAATTAAGTTGATGTACTAGTAAGTTCCTAAATCAGGATTCACACAGCACAAACTGAAGACAGAATATGTATAAAGGTATGGACAGTTATACCAGACTCAGAATCTGCTAAAGAAATATAGAAACCCCCATATTTAAATATGTGACTTAAATTAGTAAAGACAGGAGAACTGAGCTGAAAAATTACGGTAGCTGGACATAATGGGCTAGAGACTTAAGTCATTATGTCGATCTCTNATTAAAAAAAAAAAAAAAAAAAAAAGCAGTTATCTAAAGAAAGGAGATCATTAATGACATAAGGACCAGGAAGAAAAAAATTGAGATTAAGGATCACAGCATTTCCCACTGCATTACAACCCGGATTTTAAAAATAAAAAAAAATTTCTAGAACTAAGAAATGCTATGTGAAAAAGTTTGCCATAAAAAAACCTAAAACCAGACACATAGCCAAATAGAATTAAACACTCCATAGGTCACACTCTAGGCTTTGTTAAACCTCGTACTGCAATGGGCATATTTTACAGTACCAACTAGAAGCCACAGTAAGATGTGGAACCTCCTCATGCTAACCATGACACAAACCTGCAAGCATCCACTGAACAAATCTACTTTTTACTTAAGTCAGTTTAGCAATTCATATAAATTTGTATTCACTAATAAATATGAATCATTACAAAATCAGAGTACCACCTTGCTTCTCAGATGGTACTGTTGATTTCACAGCATTGTATAACTCAGTACTAGCTACTCCTCAAGTGAAGATGCAACAAGTTGAAATACTATGACAGAAGAATAGGGATGAAGGGAGATAAAAAAACAGATAGGAATAGGATTATGTAAATGAATCGTGTGCAATTAATTGGTGTTAATTAATTCAACATTGATGATGTTTTTTAAAACCACACTGAGACAATAAAGTAATATTGATTGTCTCAATTTCTACAGACCAAAACTGGTAACTTTAAAGTAGAAATTATGGAAGATGATAGAATGAAAATAATCAATAGCAGTCTGCATATTGCTATACTGTGCACAAAAAAATGTTCTGCTGACTGCAATTACAATGCATACTAATTCATTAATTTTAACTAAGTCTGAATGTTTTCTAGTGGGAAAAGTCATTTTCAGAAGTGAAACAAACTTCACTACTACATCATATATTGCATCTATCCATTTTATGCTTATTTCATTATCACCAAGAAGTGCACGACTTCGCCTTTTTGAAGTATGGAGAGACATTACTTCTCTTTTTTTTTTACATACACACGTTGGCATGTATTTATTTCAGTGAATATGGCCAGAGAAACAGGCCCTACACTAGAAACACAATTGCAAAGGTTTGTGACAGCCCTTATTAGGAGTTCACTTCACAGTTTGTGGTTAGCCCTGGAGAAAGCTCGCTCTCTCCTACCAACAAGCAACCACATCGCTTGTAGAGTTCCTTTGTGCCAGAACTGCTCAATGTAACAGCAGAGTCAAAGTGTAAGATGAGAATGTGTGGCACTCAGCCCTGCGTTTAAATTCACCAGGCAATCCCTCCTATTCGACACAGACAGCCAAGAGAGAAGCTAGTAGTAACCGCTAAAACATGCCAGCTGTTTATTTGGCTTTCTTCCCTCACATATTACTAAACAGTACAGACTGAAACAAAGGATTAGGAATGCTCATGATTTCATTTTGCTAGAAATACCACAAATAGAAGGAGATATCCTGTATTATGAATTATTTTAAGTACGACTTTGTTTTTCTATCTATTTCAACTAGAACAAAGCTAAATCAGTTAAATAAAAGTAACATAAATAAATGAAAATCTCTGTGATTTTTCAGCAGAAAGAGAACACTTTTACAATCTGATTCTGAGCAATCACCATCTCACTCTGTGCTACACTAAGCGCAGCAGGAATTAGATATTTGAGTTCTTGTTTTCAAGATGTAATTGGACAGGGCACTAGATAATCTCATCGAGGCTCCCCTTCCCACAAAAGGTTGGACCAGATGATCTTTTGCGGTCCCTTCTAGCCTGAGCAGTCCTATGATGACTGAAATACTATTTCATCCACTGCCTTTGAACTGCATTATCTTAGTACCTTTTTTGCTTGTTAACAAGTTTAAATGCAGTACACTGGAATTATGTGATAGCTATCAGTGCAGACTGAGTTTCTTCATCAGTAGTGGGGAGTGTGTAATCTTGTGCACTGGACTATCATGCAACTCGCTGCTGCTTTAGGCAGGCAGTTAAGGTAATTGCCCATCATAGAGACTCTTACACTTATTGCACACTAGAAAGAGGAGGCAACTGGTTTCCCATTCTCTCATTTGCTGATATTAGCGTTATGTTGCTACCACCAGATCTATGTGTAATGCATGAGTCTTTACAACTTTGTTTACACGGCACAAAATATAATTTGTTTACTACAGAAATCTTAACCAAGCTTTTAATGTTCATTGAGAACCAAAACAATCCAAAAAACTAAACCCCATTTCCTCATAAACTAATAGTGTTAGAAGTCAATTTAAGCAACAGAACAAGCAGTGTTTACAAGCTATTTAAAAGGGATGCTTCCTTCCCCGAGTAGTTCTTGGTGCCCTAAATGAGAAAAATGTACAGATCTTAAAAGAAACAATTAGGAGCAGAAGCTTTTGCTTTCTAATTGAAGTAGAGATGCCACTGGAACACAGCTTTTCTTTGTCATGTTGTAATTAAAGCTACTCCTTACACATTTATATATGTGCATGAGAGTGGTCCAAACACCCACATCTATGTGATCAGAATACTGAAATAAAGACAACTGTGATGTTTAGCCTTTCAATGAGTGTAAATATACATTAAAATGGTAAGGTACCAAGTAATCAATCCAGTAGTCTCTATCCACAGAACAGATAAAGCAAGACCATGTCAAAAAAAATGTTTTCTCACTTAACCTTGAATGATATAACCTCTAAATTATACTGCCACTGCTTTCAATTCTCAGTCTTTTTTCTGGTATTGCCAAAAGCAATGCCCATTATGGCCACTAATGTTTCATGAAAATGGTTCCTCTAAGTATAAAAATGTAGCAGTAGCTTTAAAAAGGTTGAAGAGAATGTTTTATAAACTGTACTGTTGACACAGAAAGCCAAGTGTTCAACAGCCTACTACACCAAACTGTACACCTCTCCATTTTTTGAGACTGCTAGCATTCATTGACCAAATGAAGATACCTAATACAGAAGACTCTATCTAAGCTCATCACTCTAAATGCCGCTGACTATAAAGGATGCCGAAGGCACTGAGCTCAAATGTAGGTATCTAAATTGCAGAAGAGGCACATCAACCCGCTTGTGTCTTTTACCACCTATCTTGAAGGAATGCTAAGGCAAATTCCACTTTTTACACTACTGTGGCTTTTCATGTCATCAACACACATGCACAACAAAGAATACAAATGCAAGATGAATTCTGGTCTACAATATTCTTACATCACAGTGCTTAAAATTCTGTCTTTTCTAAATGTAATCATCTGACAGAGTTCAGGACAGCTACACTACATTCCTTGGGCTGTTTCCCTGTATTTAGACAAAACAAATATAAATTAAATATGTTGTAGAACATAGTAATGTGCTTAGGTATTAACACTTCTCTAACACATGTAAAAAGTCTTCAATTTGAGTACATTCTATTAACCCAAAGAATATAGAAAATGAAGCATTTAAAATGCAGTAGATCATACTGACTTGGTGTGTCATTATATTGAGTTCTTATGTCACAAATGCAGGGTTTTATCTCATATCCAAGTAAATCTGAGCATGTTGCAGACACAATACATTTTCTTGGAGATACTTAGATGCACAGGTGGACAATCTTACCAGTACTGTACAAGTAAGAAACATGAAGGAAGATGCTTGCAGATAAGATGTGGCCCGTAGCAGGTGAGTGCAGAGGCTAACGTAAACTTTGCTTTGCCAGGGAATAATTGCAGGCATGTCAGATGACTATGGCAGAGGTTGAAGTGTCAGCAAGGTGAGGGAACAAACAAAATACTACCAAGTATAGCAAGGCCTTGGTTTTATTCCCGTGCCTTCAAAATTTACCTTGGGCTTTTTTGCCAGTGACAAGATCCCTTTGGTTCAAACGATTGCTTATCATGGTCTAAATTACTGCTGGTACAGAGCTGACACACAAATCTACCATTCTCATTTTATTTCTAGTACTTTGTGCCTACAACTTGGCAAAATACTGTTCAGACCCAAATTCAGAAACTTCTTAGTCAACTTGCTTGCATCAATGTAAAACCTGTTTTTTCACAACTAGTGGTAAAAAGGATTTCCAGCTTTCTTCCTGGACACCAAGGTTTTGAGGTACCAAGTGGCCAGTAGTAAAGAATGAACCCAGGTTTGCTCAGAAAGATTTGCATAGGCAATATAAGGAAGTCTTTCCAAAATCATGTCAGCAGTGTGCTAAGTTCTTGAAGAATGTCCTATTGATTTCAGAAAGCAATTCAAGCTTCAAACCTACCTCAACCCTTGTTAAAGGCAAACAAATATGGGAAGTCAAATACAGAAATAACATAAGTGCATAAGTGGCCTTTCAATGCCTTATCTACCATTTCATGTAAGCTTCCTTTGCCAAAAAAACCAACCTGAATTAGTTTTAACCCTGATCTGATTTTCTAGGAAAAAAAATAAGAACATTTAAAAACTCAGGAGCAAGGTCTCCATATTAAATTTGCAAAATCATGACAAAACACACCATGTTTTGGAGAACAGCGGTAGAACATCTTTGTAAGCCCAGCTTCTACTCAAAATGCCACAAGATGGCTCTGGTGGGTTTGGAAGTTTCCCCTGATCACTGCTTAGACCTGTGGACGACATTGGGCTGTTAGGCTTAGCTGGAAGAGAGGGCCAGCACACTGAGGGCAGGCAGTGCCAAACAGGCAGCCATTCTCGGCAGTCCTCGCCTGGCTTGTGATTAATATGCTGTTTGTTCAGTAATTGTGATATATAGTAGATTAATATATTAGTTTAATGCAAGATAGGTTGATATAAAATGAGGGCAGAGAGGGTAAGACTGTCTCAACACATTTGGTGTACTTGGGGACACCAGAAAAGGCTGAGAGCTCAGCTATCTTGGAGCAACAACAGTGAAATTAATAGAAAATTATACAGATGCTTAAATGATATTCATGTTTTCCCTGCCCAGGACCATCAGACTCCTCCTTCATGTCACTCCAACTTCTGACAAGGCTCTTAGACTAGATTCAGCTTGCCTCCTTGGACCTTACAGGGAGATGTCTCTCACAGTAGACTGCCATGATCTGCACAGCGTGGCACATTTTTGTAATGAACATTAATGAGCTTTGAAATAGCTAACAGTACTGAAACGTAAATTATGCCTATATGAACTGAGCTGAATACGATAGAATCCACTTACTGGACTATTGTTGAAAGCTCACCCCCACAATTCAGCCAGCACAGCTTCAGTCACACCTGGTTAACAGTTGAAAGTTACCTTTGTAAGCACTTTTGGAAGAGAGAATTTAGTTTCTGCTACCCATGGTTGGATCTTAAGAGATGAGAATACACAGTGCCTCTTTTACCAGCTCAATCTTCATTTACTAACCTCACACTCCAGGAAAAGTTAACTGTATTCAACAACAAATACATAAATTCCTTTTATTGCTCAACGGTGCTCACCAAGCTAAAGTAACAGGTGCACTAGAAATACATAAAATATAAAGTAAGACATAGAAGACCTTACTCTTTCCTGTTGTGGACCATGTTTTACGTCTGTTCAAAATTGCTGTGCCTGTTATGTGACAGGGTGCACATGGTGTGCCAAGGAAGAGTGACAGAGCTGGGGAGCTGGAGTCCCCACTCACTGGCCCCCTGCAGAGTCAGAGGTGTGTAGTGGCAAGACCAGCAGGCAGACCCAGGAGCCCCAGGTGCCATCCTCAGGCCATACGCAAACCTTCAGCGTGACACAGAGCTCTTCACTTCATCTGCCTTTGTAGCAAGGGAATAATAATACTTCCTTTATCCTGGTTTTCCTCCTATCTTGTCTCTTCAGATAGCAATTTATTTGTGCAGGTACCATTTTTTACTCTGTGTCCGTATAGCACAATAAGGCACCAATCTCAGTTAGGGCATCAATGTGTTAATACTGTACATCTAATAAAGAGTTGACTATATATTCTCTGTATTTTGAAGAGTCGTAATTATACTTTTATCATAAAGCTGTATTTTCTCCTCTTTCCTTTAATAAAAATCCTCAATATTCAGCTGAGAAAGCAGGAAGATATTTATGCCTCCCTGACATGGGAGCATAGCTTGGTCTCAGCACCATTTAAAGCAGCCTTAAAGCTATTCAAAACTGTATCAGGCTGGCTGCAGCCCCAGATCAATTGCAGTGTAACTTCAGCCTTCTTTTCCCTGGCCTGGCAGCTTCATGGACGTGCTGGATGACCTGACTAGACTTCTTTCAGCTTGTACTCTGAGGGTCTCTAACTGCAGAAATCTGGGAAATTTCTTGTTCCTTTATACACAGGAGCACTTCAGAGTTAGTAACAGTTTTCAGAGTACTTAGGTAAGTAATAGAGCAGACACTGAAAACCAAGTTTTAAATTTTTTGTGTCATAAATTGAAATTAAAATTTTGAATTCTTTCAACTTGTTCTAAAGAATACAATAATTATATAGTATAATACAAGTATGCAATACAAGATAGATATATAATACAAGTACGATACAGAATACAAGTAATAAAGGATTCAAATGAAAACACACAACAAAGTTGTAAGTGGATATACCTGTATTTCTATCTTACTACCTATCATACTGTACTCCTTTAAAAACATACAGCTATTGCACAAAAATCGCTCTCACCAGATGGGAATTATTATCTCCTCTTGCCATGACAGGAAAAGGGAAAGAGCTTTTTAAAAAAAAAAAAAAAAAATCTGTGGTATAAATGAAGACAAAATTCAAATATCCACAACTATAAAGTTATACTGGTCAGAAAAGCCTCTTCCCAACCATGAAAAATTAACAGCCTGGCAGCATGGATTAATTATGGATTAATATACATTAATATTAGGGCTACAGTAACCCTTGGCTCCCAGTATTTTGAGTACACAGTGTTTGCAGTTACATATGTAAACATTAGCTATCTATCTCCTTAGAGAGTAGGTTTTCTTCTTAAGAAGAGTACATATAGAAACATGCTTTAGAAATCTGTGTAGTAATCTCTTGATGTTTAAAAATATAATGCTGTACAGAATAGACTAGGCAACTGTTGTGGGTTAACCCTGGTAGGCAGCTAAGCCCCACACAGTCACTTGCTCACTTCTCCTAGAGGGACTGGGGAGAGAATTGGAAGGGCAAAAATTAGAAAACTTGTAGGTTGAGATAAATACAGTTTAATAAATAAAGAAAGAAAGAAACAAAGAAAAACAAACCCAAGAAAAAACAGGTGATGCAAAAAAACCCAATTGCTCATCGCTAGCTGACCAATGATCAGCCAGTCCCCAGCCAACAGCAACCCTGGCAAACTTCCCCCGCAACTGTTATGGCTGATCACAGTGTCCCATGGTCTGGAATATCCCTTGGGTCAGCTGGGGTCAGCTGTGCCGGCTGTGTCCCCTCCCAACTCCGTGTGCCCCCCCCAGCCTCCTTGCTGGTGGGGTGGGGTGAGAAGCAGAAAAGGCCTTGATTCTGTGCAAGCACTGCTCAGCAATAGCTAAAACATTAGTGTGTTATCAATACTGGTTTGGTCACAAATCCAAAACATAGAACCATACAAGCTGCTATGAAGAAAAGTAACCCCATCCCAGCCAAAACCAGTACAGCATGCCTATCGGTACTCTCTTGTACATTGAACTCGGCACACCCTCCAGCTAGCGTTGCCTACAACTGGTACATAAAAGGTGCACAGCACCATCCAAATGTATCAGCTGCAGTGTGGAAACTTTATCGCTGCGCTGGGATGGCCGCTCAGCAAGACTTACTCACTAGAGTGTCGTGCCAGTCACATCATTTCCACTTCTCATGCTGAAAACAAGTCTTATGCCTTGCCTCATGGTTCTGGTAGCTCCAGGCCAGTTTGGGTCTTTCTGTAGTGGGAGACACTGATTTGCCCAGTTACATGTCATACTATCTTAGGCTCATACAAAACCAACTGTATACAAAGAAGATGCCTTCCCTCCTCCATGAACAGTGAGAAGCTAGCAATTACTGCAGTCCCTGTGTTACGGCTTTATCCCTCCTACATCAGCTATCAGGGAAGGGTAGGGAATCAATCCCTATCAATCACACTTCTTACTTTCATGTGCTAAACAACATTCATGCTTAGCTGCACATCCGGATCTGCACAGAACATCCTGAACAGAGACAGTGCAACATGTCCATTACCACCGCATGTCCACAAAAGGCTGAAACACATGAACAATAGTGAGGCTGTCCACCTCGAACATGATCCACACCACCTAATCCCAGAACCGGAACGCCAGTGCAACAAGGTGCTAAGGCATGTAAGCGAGCCCCAAAAGAGAAAGGTTAGTCTCGAGATTTTGCATCTTTTTGGAACACAGTATCTGTCACTCATCCTTGACTCAGTAGACTCAGACTCGTCTGGTGACTTAAACACACCATCAGCATAATACTGTTATAAGTCAATATGTACAGCCACCATTGTTACAGCAGTGCTTTTGGATGATGTCTGGTTTTCATTTGCATTTTCTTACTTTATTTAAGAATTTATTAGATGCTAGTCCTCTTATGTTCCATGCTTCAGCACAGGCTGACAGTGTTCTGGATGCCAGGGCCAGCCTTTTCAGGGATGACCCAGTCTACAGCTAGCACCAAGAACCAGGAGCAGCTAAGGCACAGGCAGCAAAAGATTTACCGCATCTGACTAAAAGGCCCCCATACCCTACTCAGTCACCTCTGAAGGGTTCAGGACGTAGAGGTTGTTGCTGTGGGTGCAGGGGGTGTTAGAGAAGCCTGCAGCGCTAGGAGCCCCCTCTGGGGGTTAGCTGCAGTGTCCTGCAGGGCTTGGAGTTTACCCTGGAGTTGTGGAAGGCTCCTGGGGCAAGGTCCAGTGTCATGGAAAAAGCAGGTCCCATAGCACCCACCATGGGGACAAGGTCCTCCACTGCCCAGGGGTCAGGCTCCACAGTGCTGGGCCCATGGGCAGGGTGGGGGAGGTCCAGGGGGGAGGCCAGGCAGGGCTGGCAGGGCTGCTGTGGCCCTTGGGGCCTGGATGACAGCTTAGTAGTACCCTTCATCAAAGACTAAGCTTATTCAAACAGGAGTTTATCAGTTCACAAAGCAAAGCCTCTTTTCCTCTGATAATTCAAAATGGTCCAAATCTCCTGAAGACAGTGGTGATCAGAACCTGATATTTGTTGACAGCTGAATTTGTTTACTCCCTATTTAGGCTCTGCTAATGGCAAATTGCTACAGAAAGAAGTCAGAAAGCATGAGGATGAAAAAGTGTTTTCCACATCACAAGCTGCTGTTACCAGCATTATGGCATTTGAGAATTGCCATGAATAACATTTTCAGGCTGTCACAAGAACAAGTGTGTTTTGCTCCTTTAAACCTTGTTGCCCACAACTTTGTCACACAAACAGATCAAGTTTGCACCTCTGTTTCCCACTGCAGACTGCTGTAGGTCTGAGCCTCTTTCAACCCTTGATGTGCTCTTATTTTTGAATTATTTCCAAGACCACAGAAAGTGTCAAAGAAGCAGGATTGGGGGGGGGGAGGGGAGGCAAGTCCATAGATACCTCTTTTGCAAGCTCACTAGGCTTCATATATCATAAGTCACTTTCATGCCGTATTTTCTACTTGTGGAATGCATAGATATTGTAAAGTAATTGTTAAAGTTGTCTGATAGCTCTAAATATACAATCACATTAACGAATGACATGGACTGGAAATGGGTTTTATAAGTCTCTCCCATATTATATTTTGAAAATGCAATCCCCTGCATTTTAATATTGGGTTAATATGCTGAATAATAATAATTTACATTTATATTGCATCCTGCTAGATTGCAGAATGCTTCCAATTACATGCATGCACAGCACACCAGATGCAGCCATCTCTGTGGCAGGCATAAAGTGGGCAACAGCGGAAGAGAGAGGAACTTTAGGGCTTAGGACAGTATGGCTAACCCCTAGACTTAAGCCACCAGCATAGTTTCCTGGAGTCCACACAGAGCAGAATAATTTAGTTTTAAGATAACATCAGAAGTCCTGAAGCCTACAAACAGTCTCCTTTTAAAAAATGGATGACAGAAATCAGTCCTGCATGGAGATGAACCAGCATTTCCATTAAAAGTACCACCACNAAAAAAAAAAAAAAAAAAACTAGGTTACAAACAATCTCTTTTGGATGCCTAAAAGCGTAATGAAATAAGCGGTTCAATTATTACTCTCTTTTCAGGAGGAAGAGGATTGGAGGGCATAGATAGAGAATGGAGCAGAATGATTCAGAGAAAGTTGATTTTAATCCAAAACAAAATTGGAAGAGGTCCCAATCAAGTGATCGGTCTCATTTCTATTCAGTTTTGCCAGCCCGAGTGGGTCCCAGTATCACTATTATGCCCAGTATCATGTGATTAGTCTCACTGAGACTACAGTTTACATGCTGAAAGCTTATGGTATGAAGCCTTTAGCGTACACCTGCTTTTTTTGGCAACATTTCAAAGATGTTTCTTCTGGTGTGGGGGAGTAGGAAAGTGAAGCCCTGTTTAAAAGAAATGCCTTTTTGGGGAAATGTTGTTCTTGTGACAGGAAAAGGTAAAACAATTTCACATGTTACTCCTTCAATTGATAGTAGTTTGATTTATTCAGCAGAAATTCCTCTTCATGTAAGGCCATTACCAGCTTTCTGTCCTCTGATGCAGAAGTCAGTCCCAAACACTAACAGATAACACTTGAAGTCAGAAACTAGAGATCCTTACATGATTGTAACTTGGAATTTATTTTTTATAAACTCTTATTATAATCTTGATGCCAGATTTTCAAAAGAGCTTAGCTCCCACCTAATAAGTAAATGAAGAAGTCAAAAGCTACCAGCTACAGTTGTTGGGTGTTTTTAAATCAATCAAAGACGATGAGAGTTGCAGCTGCTCAGCTCTTTTAAAAAAATGTCCAAAATTTATGAGAAAGAGCCAGGGGTAAAATGCTTTTCCCATGGGGATAAATTCTCTCTATCTGACTTGAGGTTACAATGAGTTGTAGAGAATTTTTAAATGGTCATGATTATTGCTTGCTGTTGAGTTCTCCAGCTGTTAATGCAGGTGTACTCCTGGCTTCATCGAAGGAAATCATATATTGGATGTTCTTAATGTTAGTTGCTACTGGGAGAGGAAGAGAGGGTTATGGCTATCATAAGCAATAGAAAGCCAGAATAAATTATCCATAAAGGCAAAGAATCAAAATGTACAGAAAAACAAAGGACTGAAAAAAGAGGGTTAAGCAACACTTCTCTCCCCTCAATTATTTTCATCTGCATTTCTTATTTAAAGAAATAAAAAAGCCCGTCTCTTTCCCACTCATCTTCTGCTGTCAAATGTAATAGAGAAGCTATTTTAAAAATATTTCCACAAACTCACACAGGCAGACATTTTTTACGAGACTGGAGACCAGTGTACATAAAAGAGAGTGCTTCCATGCAGGAACTCTTCATCTCCCCACGATTTTGGAAACTAGCAGCAATGAAAGTGTTTGTTTCTAACTCTTGCGCAAGTATGGTCTTCTAAGACAGACCAACCTGTTATTTCAACAGGTTGGCTTGCCAAGCAGTGAGGATCAATGCACTTGTGGCACTTGATGTCACCTTTTTCCTTCACTGCCTCTAGATCAGATCATTCAGTAACCCCTCCACAGAACTGGCACAAATTAAGAATGATCAACCCTTGGGAGATATTTGATTTATAATTTTAATGGACGTGTACATTATGCGTGTCTCTTAAAAATGAGAAACTGTAAAAAACTTAACTGACTGACAATGTGAAGTTTCAAAGAATATTTTTTTTCTCTTTTAATATTTTAGTATCTTTTGGTGATTGTCGTGGCTTAAGCCCAGCCAGCNTGCAGCCACTTGCTCACTCCTGCCCACCCCCCGGTGGGATGGGGAGGAGAATCAGAAGAAAAAGGTAAAACCTCGTGGGTTGAGATAAGAACAGTTTAAGAGGACAACACGAGGAGACAAGAAATAATAATAACAATACCACTAATCAAAGAATATATAAAGCGAGTGATGCAAAAGGCAATTTCTTACTGCCAGAAGCCCGATGCTCAGCCCGCTCCTGAGCCACGATACCTCTTCCCCCAGCCAGCTCCTTCAGTTACACAATATACATTGAGCGAGACGTCACTATGGCATGGCCTAGCCCCATGGCTGGTTTGGGTCAGCTATCCCTGCCGTGCCCGCTCCCAGCTTCTGGTGAAAATTAACCCCACCCCTGCCGAAGCCAGGTCAGCGGTGCAGTTGGAAAGCTTACAGCTTTCTCAGGGAGATAATCTGCCTGTTGACCACAGTGAAGCTAGGAAGCCAAAGCAAACTAAGCTATCTATTTTCTATATAAAATGTGGATCTCCTCTCACCTCAGACAACAAATGCAGTCTCAAAGAACAGTCCCTAATTTCCTGAAGGAGTCATTCAAATGGCCAAATACCCAACAGATTTTCAAATGAAACCTAAACATGAACAGTGTAACCACTTTCATTTAAACTTTAAAATAACTTCCTCAGAGAGAGGAAGAACAGCACAAACTCATTTTGTAGATAATATTAAACAAACATTAGCAGAAATAGATTTAGAACTAAAACAGAGTTTATTGAAATCCATTTATTACTGCCATTATTAAAAAGGTGTTTGTAACAAAATTATCCATTATTTCTTATTCCTCTTATAAAGGTGTTCAGGGACCAGTTTCCACTATCAGAAGAAATATTTTATCATTGATTAAGAGTCCTCCTTGCATCTTTCAATTTTCAGCAAAGCTCCTTCTGTCCTATAAAAGGCAGGTGTTTGATCTGAGAACACATTACTTTAGAAATCTTTCTATTTTAAGAATTTCAAGCCTGAAACTAACATGGCAGGTTTCAAAGCATTATTCTAAATAGATTGTCAGTTACTAATCACTGATGTATTTTTACTGAGCATGCTCAGGATAGATACTGAGAGGGAAGAGAGGGCCCTAAAGACTTTTTGCTTATTATTTAGGACCAGCAATTCATCTCATTTTCCTCTTACTAAGTCATAGAAATTTGATTCCAGACAGATCAAGTTAAGATCCTACAAGTATGACCATTTTACAGATGAATGAGTATCAACTTCATTTTCAAAGCTTAATTATTACAAATCATGTAGTGAAAAGAACACCAACACTAAATTATCTTACTCTGTATCTACAGGGTATCAAAGTCTCCATGTCCTGCTTTTAAGTTTTCCCATAAGCTTTCTATTAGCAGCAATAGACTCCAACAAATAGTTTCCAAAGGAGATTATCTTTGTTATTCCCAAACCCTAAAACTACATGTTCAATTTCCCAGCCATTTTTTGAAACTGGCTATGGAAAGCCAGTATCTATAGCTGTTATAACAGGTAGCTTGTAGAAGCCATATATGCCATATAAAGACACCTTCTTAGCACCAGTGGCAGATAAACCTTCAATGTGACATGGCTATGACTGTGACAGATGACACACAAATACATGCTTCATTGGCATCAGCATCCAGATAAATTTGTCCTCACCCCAGTGAATGCGGAATCAGCATAAGTAATTAGCTTGCTTATTAAGAGTTTAAAAAAGATGTAATAATCAGGTTGTATCGTCTCCCTGCCCCTACCTCAATACATCCCAAAGTAATTTCCATTTAGCTTCCAAAACAAAAATCAGAATAAAAAAGCATGTTGTCTTCCAGGTTCTGCTTTGGTCATACCTTTGTTTTCTAGCATAAAGTTTTAAAGCAGCAGAGGTAGACTCTTATTTAATCTCATAACTGCAAGTCCTCTACATGTGATTCTTGCAGAGATGTAGACTCAACATAAGTATGCCTCGCTATAGTAAAATATACACATTCTCAGAGGCAAAGTAAAGGTATTGAATACTCAGGCTGGAAAATTTTCTTCTGAACCATGAGGTAACAGATTCTAATTGCCTTTTTTTCTGCTGAAGAATCATTTGGTCATTACAACTTCATTCAATTGAGTAGACTGCTGAAGTGGAAAGCCTCTACTTAGCTAGAGCTGCCAAGTGTCTCACAGCTTTTGAAAAAGGATAAAAGTAGTTGAAAAGTCCTTCTTATGTTATGTTTGCAATGCAAGTCCAGAGATGTCTGTCCTGGAAGTGAGGGAGGACTAAAAGAATAAAAAGGAGCTACTGAGCAGTCATTGCTTTGTTTCTAGAGAAACTGGTTAAACTTATTTCATACATCCATGGAAAATATTGGCTAATAAACAGTAGTTGCAATTCTATGGAAGAGGACTGTCCAGAGGAAGTGAGAATAATAAAGATATAAAAGTGCCATTGAATGTGTACTTTTCTAATACAGTATGGGGATATGGCATAGTTGAACATTACAGTATTTGAGGCATAGTATTTATTCCAGAATGCTATTATTATTAAATTCATACTGAAAATATTACCTTCAATTCTCTTCACTCTACAGTTGGTCCTATACAGATTCAGTTAATTGGTATCCAAACAGTTTAACAGATACAGCCTTTGCTGGTTTTGTTGTGCCAGCAGCTTCCTTTGCAGACATCGTCTAGTAAACTATTATGCTAGCAAACTAAACAGGGCCAGGGCACTATGGCGTACAACTGTCTATATTATTTAATTGCTAGTACACTCCTTGGCATAGATTTGACTCATGGGAACTAGTGCTCTTCCAGGCAACACCTGGGCACAGTTTGGAGGGTAAGGCAAGCCTGGGATGGTTCCCAATATGCAATACAGATAAGGCCGACATGTTTTAGTGAAGAAGAAAGTTTAGCCATATGGATGTAGGCCATGCTCTGTCACGTGCCCTCAAGGCCAGACAGAGAGCCAGGGTGGTTTTTATTTACTTTGCATAGACATAGACATTGAGACCAATTTTCTTCCGACATCATTATGACTCAGTCTGTTGAAGCCAAAGATTTATAGCAGATGTGTAACAGTCAGAGAATCACAATACCTGTTTGGTGTGTATTTTGGGGAGTGAGGAGGCAACTATCTTCTTTTAAAAGTAACTTAAATGGGGTTAGACCTACTTTACATTTGCCTACCAATAACAGCATCTGCTGTATTCTGATTTCTTGTCTCCTCGTTTTTAAACACCTGTAGGTAAATTGACACAGCTTAGAATGAAAAGATTCAGTCTTAAGACTGATTTTGATTGCTTAACTCGAACATCACAAAACAGGTCGTCAGAAGCTCACAGTTGCCCTTCCCTTTTAATTTGCTGCTTCAGTATATCAAGTTTTTTTGTATCAATTTCATTCATATCAACTAGCTTTGGTCATTAGCAGCATGGAGAAATCCAGTATTACAGCCTGCTCGTGGACGAATGTGCACCCAACAGCCTGCTTGCTTTATGTGCAACGAACTGGGGCATCATTTCTTTGCCTGTCATGTATTCTGCTCAGATCATGTAAGAGTGAGCAGTACCTGTTTGTTTGGCATTGCCACACATACATCAGAAAGCAAACACCCCATAGCCCCAGGATGCACAGTAGGTAGCCTTGTGCTGAATCTGAGCTTTTGAGTATCTTTGATGTTTCCTCTCTGGAAAAAAATCTGTTGCCATGAGGGACAACTCCCCACCCTATTATACCAACACATAGGGGTAGCTCCACTGGTTACCAAAATTACACTTTAAGATAAGAAAAATAAAAACCAAAATTGAAAAAAAAAGTTCTGTAATGTTAAGACTAAATAAAAAATTAACAGATACAGCGGAACGATAATTAGCCTTATACCTTTGTTGTTGCTAGTGTGTCATGTATTGTTATTTTCCTAACCCAGCAAAAATAACAAAATACCTTCTATGTAAAGGGTATCGCCTTCTGTTTATGTGCACATGAGTTACATGTCACTCATTTAGGTTTCCTGAGATTTTCTTCTCAATGCCATTGGTATGTAGCTGTGATGCTCTCATCCCAATTTGTACATTTTTACGCTTTGATGGTTTATTTGGCTTTCCACTCATATTGTTTGAACTACCTGGCTCCTCTTCAGACTCGTAAGCCCTGCTGCTAACATGACACAGCAAGTTTACAATGCCCCAAATAAACATAATGGAGCCAGGAATTACATACTCTCTTCCTCATGCAAAATCCCACCCCAAAATGACCTTTCTTTCACTCTCCCTCACAGGCACATATACAGAACAGCATACAGTTAAGGTTCCTTACATAAACTCAGCCAACTAAGTAATTCGGCCCTTCAAGCACAAAGAAATTCTGCTGTCTTATCAGCTTCTCTTTGCTGGTTTCAGCAAGTACACAGTCTTTCAGGGTGCTTTGCGTTACCCTCTTCTAGTGCTACTCCACAGACCCCACCTGTTCCAAACAGTCCCTTTGGTCAAAGACATATATATATATATGAGATCTCAGGGGGTAATTACTTCCTCTCTCTGCCTGCCTTGGCTCTTCCCAGCACAACCCACATGAACAAAATACGTCTTCACAAAGCACTATACAGATTATCTAGGACTATCCCATACTGACTCACCATGCCCATAATGTGCTTCTCCCAGACCCAGCAGATATTTAAAGGCAGAAGGAGCTCCCACCCATCTAACCTATTTCTCCACCCCTCTGTTCCCCAGGTACACTTGACAGTCCTTCACTAAAGGGTAGTATTCACTCTTTGCTTCTTTTTCACCATTGATACTGAATAAATGTAAAAAGAAAGTCAGGAGAGGGGGAGAAGAAGACGGAATGAGAGAAAAATGTAATAACAGACTTAGACCTATAAAACACCAATTCACACCAAACAATCTTCCTCACCTTCTGAGATTTTTATATATACACACATAATACTCAAAGCCTGCTTAAAGTGTGTTGCATAAGAACTGGAACAAACAGGAGTAGAAACACTTGCAACTAATCTGCTTTCATGATTCTGTACCATTTGGTTTTACTCTGGTCAGTAGTATGACCAACATATAATACTCTGAAAAAGATGGATGGCATAATAATGCAAAAACATTAGAGTAACTCGTGAGCAATGGATAATTTCAACAAGGTAGAACTTTTTAACCTCAGGAAAAAAGGTTTTAAGCTACAGTTGAATAAGGACTGATCTTTCTTTGATATAAATAAATAAATTTCCAGTGGCAGTGTTAAGTAATTTGTGATTTCATGTTAGTTTTGGTATGCCATTTTGAGACTTTCTCCATATGTCACAATTTCTCACAAAATTAAACAATTATATATGAAACTCACACGTGTTTGAAGAGGAATTATAAAAAAAGGAATAGAGAAAACATTGGTATGGTTACAGTCTAACATACTACAGTAAGGTTTACAAAGAATAAGAAAAGAAAAAATACAGTTACAGTTTCTAAACAATGGAGATTTTTTGATTACCAAGTAAGTTTGTTTTTCCATGGCCAGAATGGGAAAACTAAATCCCCACCAAGTTTAAAAAGTCAAACACACAAAGACTGGGAAATGACAGAGCTAAGATCATACTTTTAAAAGGCTTTTTTGTAGTTAAATATTTTCATTTTTTCTGAGCAAATAAAAATCCCTAGAATTTGATCATATGGCCTCACATTGCCAAGACTGGTTATCTGCCAAACTGAAATAATTTGTTCCACTGCACTAATTACTACCATGCAAGCATATGAAGCAACTGATGGCAGCAGTAGGTTATTGTCCTCTAGGTATATCAGAACTAGAGAAGAATGAGGCAGAACAGAAAGGTTAAGGCAGCCAAACCCTGCCTGAAGCCTCTGCCTTTGCTACAGAGATGCCATGCCATGGCAGTCAGGTCATTTTAACCAGACATTGAGCAAGTGATGCTAGCTGTGTTCTTTACCTTTTGGTTCCAAGCCTGGCACCACATGGCCTGGTTGCCAGAAACAACAGGATCAGACATTCGTACTAAAGGCAACAGAAACTCTGTTTTGAACATAACAAGTTCTACATGACACTAAGTGTTCTGGAAAATCTGGGATTATAAACTAGCGAGACAAAATTAGTGAATCTTATGCTTCTTGTGCCTCAGTTTTCCATCAGAAATGCAGCTAATGCCACATTTTACCTTACCCAGCTACTGCAAGTGCTCAGCAGCAAACAACAGAGAGAAACTAGTAAGAAAATTAGCAATTTTGTCTTCAGTGGAAGATTAGAGGAACTGTAGTTCCTTGGATCTTCCTTCTTGCTTTTCTTGAAGACAGGAGTGACACTGGCTTTCCTCCAGTCTTCAGGAACCTCTCCCAGCCACTGTGACCCAGCCATCAAGAGTGGCTCCACAATGACATCAGCCAGCTCCCTGAGCACTCACGGGTGCATCCTGTCAGGCCCCATGGACTTATCTGTGTCCAGTTTGTTCAAGTGCTCCCTAACTCCCTTCTCCACTTGAGGGTAAGTCTTCCTTGCTCCAGATGTTTAGGTTGTAAACTGATGAAAGAACTGCTTCCTGATAATCATATGTAGTGCTAATGCTGAATAAATAATACAGCATAATACATCATTAAAGCTAAAAATCAACAAGTGTTTGGAATGTTCTCACTGCTGCAACTATACAAAGACCTGCCTTAGGGAGACAGCCATCTAGCTTAGAAGACAAATTTCTGTGATGAAGTTTGCCAGATTTCACGGCTGTATTTCATGAACATGAAAAAGAAAGAAAGGAATACTACTGTTCCTAGGTCTTATTTATTATATTGCTGCTGTTGTTGTTGCACCATCTATGAATTTTATTAGGGATGAGAATCCCACTGTTCTAAGCATATATAATGCTATGGATTACTAGAAGTCTTAAGCATATGTCATATATTCAGTGAAAAACATACCTGCTCCAAAGAACTCACAATTCACAAGTTAGAGGAGGAATAACAAATGTATTTAACTAAAACTAAAAGAAAGCAAGTCACATGAGAATTACAACAATATTCATTTGCTCACAGGTATAAAAACAAATAAATAGGTATTAAGCTACTAAAAAAAATCTGAGAGAACAAGGAGTTCAGGAAAAATGAGACATACATTGGAAAAAATGCCTTAAAAGAGCTGTCAGGTGAGATGGAATTAAGGGGAAAAAGGAAGGTTTGGCACACTGGATACAGAAAGTATTTGGTGCATATAAGACAAATATTTTTCAGATATGAATTTACTTCTGCCTGACATACACCCTTCCTCTAATAATGATGATAAATAAATGACAGGAAAAAGGATAGGCAGAGAATATATTTTATATAAACTTCATACCCAGAAAACATTCATTCTAACATTTCCCCTGCAATTCATTCTTGTTTTCTCTTCCATTTAGTTTCTTGGTTACATATTTTAAAGGCCGTTGTCACAACCATGTCGATATTGGCAGCTTTACAGCTATGAAACCAGAAGCATTATGGAAGTCAGGCTTACAGTACAGGAGCAAAGGGAACAAGGGGTTGCTTGCTGACTGCAGCACTCTGTCACCCCGATACAGAGTTCATCAAAGCCTTAGGGACAACCAGCCTTCTTGGAAGCAGTGTTGTTTTGACAATGGGAATTGCAGAAGTTGTGAACATACAAACATTAGACATTTTAGTAAGAAGAAAAGGCTACTAGGCCAAACACACCTGTCTTTTTTGGTTTCTCTTGATTCTGTCATTTTTCTTTTCTCAGCATCTATCTCAATATTCCCTTTCTTCAGAAACAAATATGCTTCTCTACATATTTTACAGTATTTGCTAACCTTCTAAAGCCATTCTGCTTGTGTATTCCCACTTGCAGGCAAGAATCTGCTCAGAATTCTTTAGCCTTTTTTAGAATTCTCCAGTTTCTTGAGCTCCTTCCCAGTACCCAGGTGTATTTTACCAATTCCTTTCATATTTTAGGAGTTATTGGCTCAAATATTCATCCTGCCCCAGCTTAAATAGAAATCATATGAACCACGTATTCTCAGACAAACACCTGCCCTCTGCACAGTAAAGCAAAGAAAAATTCAAACAGGATATCGAACAACATTAAAAATAGACTGCAAATATGCAATGCTAATTGATGTAAACTGCATACTTGAACACTGTGCTTAATTTTGCCCTTCTAATCTAAAGAAGAGTACAGTGGAGGAACACATAGCCCCAGAATGGGCAATGTATTATGAGAAGCCTGTTAATATTCCTATTAGACTGGGGGAGTAATAGGTGCATTCATTTCAGAGAGGAAATGGAAAAGACAGACTGTGAGAAGGACACTACTACAAGTAGTGAACAATGGCAATAAACTAAATAACATTTGTATATCTTCACTCTCAGTTCAAAGACAAGAGCATATTCCATAATGTTGAAATAGTTTTATAATGAATTAATATAAACTTTGAAAATAATATACCCTTAATTGTCTCATTAATTAGGATAGACTAGTGGAGCAGTCAAGATGGTGGCATTATAGTGCACGCACTACACAAGTAGAGAGCATCAGACACCACTTGCCAGGAAAACTGAGAGTCTGGAGAGAGAGCGAGCAGACAAAAGGCGGCCAAGGGAGTGAGCACACACACCGACTAAGTGCAATTATCATCTGGGTCTACTTAGGGGTGGCTTGGTACGGGCGAATGAACTAAGTGGAAAAAAGGGTAGCAAGACTGGACACTGAAAGAGATGAAAAAAGGACCAGGCAAGGGAAAAAAAAAATAAGCGCAGGCATGGAGCAAAGCTGGTGCAGAGTCTGTGCAGGAGGGAAGGAGGGAATGGGCACAAGAATCATTCACCTCCAGGCAGCGAATGCCCAGTGACAGCTACATGAAGGTCACTGCTTTGGCCGCTTTGCAGCTGCTTCTACTGCCAGCAGTCTCTGCCTCTTCTCAGCTCTCCCCATGGCCAGTTTAGGGAGGGCATTGATTTAGGGGGCACCACCTGGGTCCCAGCATCCCCAGGGTAAAATGACCTCCTGGGCAGGCTGCTGGGCAGAGGCAGCGCCAGGGCAGAGGTGACCATCCCGCAGCAGCACTCGCTGCCTTCCATTTTGCATGTAAATCCTACACATGGCTTATACTCCTGCAGTTAACCTCTGCAGTTTACTGCAGCTAGATGAAGGGATTTTAACAGGTAAAAGGGACCATAATTTAATGTGAGAATGAAAAATGTCAGGTGATAGTAACTAGCACTAACATTTATCTCTGTGTTATTTTTTAATAATTCAAAAATGTTGCAGAATAAAAGCATGAAGGAGATTTACTTAAAAAACACAGGCTTTTTTAGGCATGTAAACACTTTATTCCCTAAGACTAAATGGTAAGAGGCCAGTGTCCGAGAGTGGTTACCAGAATAGTTTGCACACTAATCTGACCATTTATAATGACTCCTACAAGTTGGGGTTTGTTTTGCAAAGTCAAAACAAAGTTTTACAAATGACCAGGGAATTAGCAAAGCCCACCCCTGTGTCTGGCAGATGTTAAATAAAGTGCTTCATTTATTCTATACCAACTCCATCTTCCAATATGACCCATTAAATTTTCTTTTCTATCTGTATTCCTCCTCTACACCAACAGTACTTTGATCACTGCATATAGTAAAATACTGTACAATTTTTTCGTCAGTGTATTAGACTCTAAGCAAACTGCTTATGCATAGAATAAGGGAATTTGCACTCAATAACTCTAATATCCTGAGTTCCTGCAGGTAGTATATTAAGTCACCAGCATAAAGAAAGGTATTTTCATTTCCTTCATAGTAGTCTCAGTAGACAGGCCTACTTTACAGGCTTAAATTTTATTTAAATTGCAAGTAGCTTGAACAATGAAACAGCAAACAAGCCCAGTTGGTGATTTCCCTTCTCTTCATTGGTTTACGTCCATTAATCTGCATGTAACAGAGGAGTGGAGAAGTCTGGGCAGAAAGCAGTAAAACATTTTTCAACATACCTATGACCATTTTGATTTGGATCCTGGAACAGTTATCAACCTGTTCCCCTATGACTACATGTCCAGTTAAGAAGACCATTAGCCTTTATACTACATAGTTTAGGTCCAGTGGCAAACAGTGTGGTGGGAAAGCATCCTGGGAATGCCCTCTGGCAGATTACTGCCAAATTAATACTTCATTTAAGCTGCTTATCTGAAATCCATACTGTGGATCTGATGGAAGGATTTAGGACCAGAGAAGGGATGAGTATGCAGAAGCAAACTGACAACTAACCAGTTTTTGATAGTTTTAACCACAGTCAAGGAAGGGGCTTAAGTTCAAAATGTTTAAGAAGAAATGTGGAACACAATACTAAGAATAAGCTGATCAATATCATAACACATGCTGTTTGACCTACTGGATGAATCTCTTCCTGTAGGTAGACCATAACAGGAAAACCTAATTCCTAACTTTTTTTGGAATATATAGCAGTGATCTGTGTGCACAAGCCATGCAGCAGGACCACATCTGTAATGTCACATCACATGGACAGACAAAAGGCTGTGATTTTGTCTTATAGACATTGCTGTGAGGGAAGTGGGGCAAAACTTAGCAGTAGCCCTTTCCATGAAGAGCCCAGTGTGATCCGGAGCCCAGTGTGATCCAGAGACCTACTTCAGACCACATCTTACAGCACTGCAGATTGCAAGCTCTTCTCATCCACTTATGAAATACGGAAACAACATGTTTTTCTGTATAGTTTGGTACAGTTTATTCATATGTAGCCAGCTATCTTTACTTTTTGTGGTGGTCTTCTAATGGAGAAAGCAACATTTAAAGAAATTTTTAAAAAAAAAACACTCTTGTTTATCTAAAACAAACACCTGACATGCTACCAAAGTACGAAGAAAACTACTGAAAACCTTATGTCTGAACTGATTAAATTTCATGTGGCAGTTTTACTTGGTACTTTGGAATAAAATTATAACTAACGTATGACAGATTTGCATTATGCAAAACAATGTATTGTACTAAATCAATGATAATTAGGAAATGAAAAGCAAAAAAAGTTTCTGTTGTTTCTGAATCCACTGTAACAACACAGGTATGGGAAATGTTCTATAAAAATAACAAGACATCTGATAATAGAAATGATATATTTTAGCAAGCATTACAATTGTATAAATACCTCCTGTTCTTCACTGCTATGATCACAAGCCCATAGCCACTTATGCCTTGCCTGAGAATAATCAATGCCATTAGAGAACTGGTGACATACCAGACTTTATGAACAATGTGCAACACATTATGTGAAAAGTAAATGTACTCCAGGTTAGTATAACAGATATGCGTAACTCTACTGAGACTGAGGGCCACGCTCAGGGAATTCCCTAGGTGACTTCCCTCACTGCCAGATGAATCAGTTTCTGATCTCATTCAAGACTAATATAAATAACAGGGATTTGCCTCTCTCCTCTATGGCTTACAGCTAAGAAAAATATATGGCAATGGTCATACAGGAAAGCACTTTGAAGACGAAAGTCCAAAATGCCTTAGGGCATAGAGAGAAAAAAATCCAGATAGCTGAACATTGAAAATATTGCCCTAATTACTTTAGGAATGAAACTCACTTTATTTTTAATAACCAAAGGCTAAGTCTCTGACAATTACTTCTTTTTAAATAACCTATAACTAACATGTTTTAGCATGGAATAAGAAAATCAAAAGATATATCAAGGAAATCAAAGCTGCAGCCAAAAGACACAGCAAAAAAAACCCAAAAAACCAGCACCAGACTTTTCGCACCTCTCTGCAAGATCTAAAACTTTTCTTGTGTTTTTTTCCTTGTTCCTTGTATTCAAATAACACAAACATCCTGCTCGGAATACAACTCAGAGCTGACAGCAAATCCCACATCTGAGTGGCTCTAGAAACCATCCCCTGTTCTCAGTGCCTCCTGGCAGCAGCGGCAGCTCTCTGTATGTCTGGCTGCAGCACTGTTCTTCTCGCTTTGATACAGGTCATTAGGCTGGGTCTCCTCTTGGAACTATCACTGAAATGGCAGCCCCCAGGGATTATGCTGCTACCAAATTCAGATCAGGGGAATGAAAAAAAAACATTTTCAGACCTTTTAAAAAGCTGCTTTTAAACTCCTTTTTCAAATATATATTCACATTATGGCCCTGATCCTGTACCTTGATTGTGTCAAGATGGAATCCAGTGACAGGATTGCAGCTTAAATTCATTTTCCTGCAGGCACTCAATATTCCCTCTGAATATCCCTGCAATAATAACACTTTGCATGCATATTCCACATTTCGTCTGAGGAATTCAAAAGGGTGTTATAAACATCCAGGGACACATCTTGTTCTCTCTGCAGTAGTTAGAGAGCCTCCCCAGCTGAACATCTCCTAACACACAGAGTAAAGAGGGCACTAATCTGTGGAGTGAGGCGCTCGGCATGACCCTGCACAATGAGGTGGAAAACAGAAACCCCTGCCAATAAAACAGAAGCTGCGGGAGTTCATGCAATTTTGGATCTGTGGAATAAGAGCTGACAACCTCTTTTTATGAAAATGATTTGTTTTGCCACCCAGCCCTCCTTCTGGGCTTGCCTATGCGCATCCAGGACTGTAACAGAACCCAGCTCTTCTGCCCATGCTCCAACCTGGCCAGACACAAAGCAGATTCAGTCAGGGATTAATTAGCTCAGGCAGAAGATTGTGCTAACAAAGCCCTAAGAGTGGTGGGTCAGACCCGGCTGACATCCAGTCAGCCTGGACAGCAAGCAGAATGAGCCTGACCATGCAGGCTGGTACTTGAGCTCAACATGCAAGATGTGATTCACCATCTAAGTACTACACAGAAATGATACACTCATTATGTAGATTAAAAAAACAGAATCACAGATGTTAAAAGAAAACCCAGTGCTGACAGTGGCGGATCTGAGCATAGAATCCAATATGTGAGTACTGCTCTGAGGGTGGATATTTGCTAATAATGATCACCACAGCCTAATGATTAATAACCACCTGAACTCCAGGCCCATTTTTTTACCCTTACGGAGAGCTACAGAGACAGCCCCCTTCTGAAAAGAGGCTGGGTTTTGCACCATTACATGTGACTTCCAAGTAGCAAGGTGGGAACAGCAGATAGATCTACAGGGTTCCCTAAAACTGGTGTGTGTCAGTAGAGAAAGGGTTCATTTCTGTAGCCTGTACAACTCCTGGTTGGCTAACTCAATGCCTGCAGCTTAGTGCTGCATAAAAGTTTGCTGCTAATTGACTTCCCATTTCAGCTAATTCTTTGTTGCATGAGCTAACTGGGTGTGCAGCCAATTTTCACAGCTTCCAGGGTTTTACATGGCTTTCCACACTGCAGAGCTACAAACTATCCTTTAATTGAATTAAACACTTAATTGTACTCATAAATGTGGAAAAAATACACCCTCCCAGCTAAGAAATGAGAATAGATATGTATCTGTAGGCTTGAAACCTCCTTATTCCCAGTTCAGTATTTATATTTGCAATTTTGAAATTTTTTTGATTGCTTGGCTTTTTTGTTATTGTTGTTGCAGAGGTTTTGAATAGTAACTATTGTCCAGGACTTAGAAAGATACAAATAACTAATTGCTTTCCCATAATTTACATTCAATAAGTTTTCAAACGGTAATATGCAGATTTCAAAAGATGTCATTTGGATTCTGACAGTTACTGTACCACAGTACCAGTGTGGTTACACAAAATTATACCAGTAATTATGTACCGAGTATGCACATGGTCCTACACTGTTACTTAAAAGCCATACTAAAGCAAGGTTAGTCCTTCCTTTCAGTGCTGCTCTATAAAGTTTGTAATACACACCAGAACTTTATCCCAAGCAGATATGATAAGGATGTGGACACACACACAAGTACACACTTACACACAAAAGCAGAGATAATATGAATGAAAGAGGCACAGTGGAAATAATTTCATTTATCTTCCCATTGTTTTTTACCTTATTATTCTTTGTTACGAAAAAAATTGAGACAAATTAAAAATAAAAATTCTGCGTAAGATCTCATAAAATTTCACATCAGTGCAGAAGACATTATTGCAAAGTAAAGAAAGAGAGGTGAGGGGGTACGGGGAAAACTTATGGGACTTTTAAGGACTAAATGTATAAAAAAATCTAGTTTATGTGGTGCATTAAAGTCTGCCTGAATTAATAAGAGAAAATCCTTTTGTGTCTGTGTAGTCCATACCAAAAATTCTGGATGCTTTGTGCTAGAATCACATTCGCTGATGAAGCACAAATTCAAGAAGACAGGCACAAGAGGTCTATGTGACTAGGGATTGATAATGGTCCATAGGGCCTTTCACCTTTATGTTACTAGTTCAAATCCAACCTAGCTAAAGTAATAGCTAAAAACTGTTAAGGTCTGAGAGCTGTTCAGTGGCCTATGTGAAATGAATGCAATGATCTTCAACCAGCTCCCTGTGGACTAGCAGTCAAATCACAACTCTTCCTCCTGCCTATTTTTTAGGGTGACTCTTTAGACTTTAACAAAGAGGGCAGAAAAAAGCCCTGGGAATAGCATCTTAACAGCCTACCTTCTCTACAAGCAGTAAATACCATAAGCTTAGGGCATTTAAACTTATTATTACTGAACAGCAATTTATATTGCATTAGCAGCAGTGGACCTTGACTGCTATCAGTATGAGCTATAAACATACAAAAAGAGATGACTCCCTCTTCAAAAAGATAGATACTATGCATATGAGAAAGGACAGAGGGACAGGATCAACTCTATGGATTGTATTTAAGCTTAACTGCAATCCTCTGCCCCAGCCATGGTACACGGTACAAAGGCTTTCAGCATACCACTCTTCCCTGCACTACAGTTTCAAAACACTACCCTATGCTTAGACTAAATATATCAGCAAGTGGTTTTAAAAGCATATATTCAAAGCCAGGGCATTTTCCTATCTTTGTTGTAGTAATGTATAGCAGTAGACCGCTAGTATGATTGTAATAAATTCTACTACAATTTTGAAATATTTTCTCAAGACTATTTAAGGTCTTGGAAATAGACCTTATTCATGGAAAGCTTCAACTTCTGTCTCTGTTAAGAGTGCAATGGGATTGCGGCTCCACTGCTTTGCAGTACCGTACCGGATAATCTGCAGATCAGCACAGCCACATCTGACCACCTTTACTGTGAAGCAGATAAAGCTGTAGAATCTCAATGCCAGATGAGGCAACAACACTCACATCAGAGGAAGGCCCAGAGAACATTTTTAAAGAAAAAAGGCTACTAAAGGTCACATTCAGTACAGCTGAAAGAGAAAAACACATAAAACCGCAAATACCTCTGATGAGTTTTAATTAAAGTTAGTGGATAAAAAGTAAAATACAAAAAAATGTGATTTGAAGGCTTATAAAACTTAACACAAAAGAAATGTCCATTTATTTAACATTCTTGGTTTGCTTGTGATAGTTTTATCACTCAACCCATACTGCCCTTCT
>VYZV01038988.1:0-11870 GCA_013401275.1 Pandion haliaetus | reverse complement strand
GACTGAGCTGACCTGAAACCACGACATATTGATAGAATTTGTCTGATTGAGATGAAATCCTGTGGTATGCAGCCTACCTAAGGGGGGGGTGGGGGTGGGGAGAAACCCAAGCATCTCCCTTAACACCCAACACTCTCTGCTTTACTGGAGGAATTGGGTACCTACGACCTACATCCTAAACTAGGAAGTTGAGAACAGGAAAGAACTGGATAAGGAGATTGTAAAGCATATGTCTGTACCTCTACCTCCTATTAGAGATGCTATGCTGTTTGTGTGTTACTAAAAAGGTCAGTTTGGATCATCTATGCAGTCTGCTAGCTAGTTAATTATTTGTTTAATGAGGAAATTGTTTGTCCAAGGTAATCAATTAGTTCAGTTAAAATCAATAAAGTCATGTCTGAGCTAGTAACACATCTGAACTGACTTCAGTTTGTCTCAACCTTCTTCTCATAATAGAGTGGAAAATATGCTTAACCTTTAAAAGACACGTATACTTTTATAATTTTCAGGGGTTTCTACATGCAGTGTTTGAACGGCTAAAACAGTTTCTGGAGTGTAGTAAGTATCTGGATATTTTTGGTTGTATTGGTTTAATATTAGAAGCTGGATGAAAACAATACACTTTAGTGCATCATCAATAATCATTTAGGTGCAAAGTATCTTTTGTAAGTGCAAAGCTATTACTTTAAATGCTGCTGAAACTGTCAGAAAAGACTTCAGTAAAAATGTCCTTTTATATTGACAGACGAAAATGTGACCAAAATTATACTTGGTGTGATAATGCCAACCAAAAAAAAAAAAAAAAGCAATGGATTGACAAAGTATCCATATTAAAATATGCAGATCTTGAGTTTTCTTCTTTGGGAGAGTTTTATGTTTTGTCTTTCCCAGAGTTTGCCATATATTTTGGTACATGTAAAATGGAAAAGAAAATAAAGACTACATTCAGCTGTATGTACTTTATAACTGGAAGAGTAGTAGTCTGAGACAGACAACCATAGGCTAACACAGTCAACAAATCGAAGCATAAATGGCAGGTGTTAGTGCTTTTGCAGGGCAGTTACCTGAAGCAAAGCAGAAAGATGTTTAGTGGTGTTGCATCTGAACTCACTGCTCTTTTCACAGTTGTACACTTGTAGTAGACCTGGTGCAAGCCATTCATTCATTTGAAGCCTGTCAGGTCATTCTTTTAGGATTCAACACTTTTTCTGAGAATAGATGTCTACATGGAGTAGAAGGAATTTTTTTATATAAATGAGGGTACTTGCCTCAGGAGCCTGTACTTAGGTGAGAAGGGCTAATCTGGGCTCTGAGCCTCATTTCTAGAAGACATGGCAGTTGCCACTGTGTTCAATGCCAGAAAAAAATACTTTTTTTGCTCTTCTAAAATGTGGGCTTCTTTGCATGCAAGTGTTTGCCCCATCTACTATACTGCAGTCATGCTCTTTCTGGCCCTTCTTTCATTTTTGGCAAGATAGTTGCCTAGCTTCAATAGACTGAATTGAAAGCCATCCCATCCTGAAGCTTGGTGTTTATCATAGTCCCCTAGAACGTGAGGACTGTGGGGTTTGAATGTCCTAAGGTAGAACTGAGCCGAACCTTCCCATTTCCACTTTTCTAATCAATAAGTTGTTTTGTAAAAGCAGGCATGACTACCTTACGAGATTAGTTGTTTAGATTTATTGTCTTATTTTTATTATATTATATTTATTATATGATTATGCTTTTTTGCCTGTTTGCCTTCATTATGGCTCTTCATGGGGTTTTTTTTACAAAAAAGCTTTATCTGTTTTTTGTAATTTCAGAATGTTTTCCACTGTCTGTAATCAATTATTTTAAGGTGGAGTTTCTAGAAAAGCAGATAATATTATGTAGTAAGGATATGGCATTGTTTTAATAAAATGGCACTTTCGTCTTTTCAATGCTTTTTTACTACTTGTCTATGCTAGAATTTGCTTGCATTATTTTAACTGTCTTTTATCATTGAGTTATCTGTAATGGTGTCCCAGTTGTTTTATTCTGATCAGTTACAGTGAATTTCACTGCAACTGAGAGAAATGGTTAAAGATTCCCTCCACCCCCCCCAATACTCATTACCTTGAATTCAACTTTGATTTTATTCTGCTGTAGAACTTTTTTCTGGCTGCTGTAATCCCTGGACTACAGATAAAACAAGTTGTTCTCTAGTGTTACTTTTTAAAACTTAGCTATCCAGAAAGAAAAGGAAAGTCTGAAAAAATGATAGTTGTTAAATATCTGATTTACCAGGTAGAAGTATAAAAACAGAAAACGTATGCAGAGATCGTCTAGAAAAGACTATAATTCTGTTCACTAAAGTGGTAAGTAAATTCTCCATTCATTTACTGAATAGTTTACCATTCTGGAGGAGCAGTCCTTATTCAGGTATGTGTGTGCCTTAAAGCCAGTAGATTTCAGATCTTTTAATACATGGAAGGTACTGCAACTTAAAACTTCTTTGTTACGAAATACATTTTTAAATTTTTTTTGAAGAAAAGGGCATCTGTTTACTCATGCTGGCAGAAGTTGTAGGAATGAAGAATACATTTCCTTAGCTCAAACAATTAAATTCATTCCGTAAGTAAATCATTTAGCTAGGATTTTGCTCAAAAAATTCTGGAAGTTTTGCTAAAACAAATGCTAGTATCAGCATTGATGAATAAAGAGGTAAACTTGTCATCCTGTCTTTTGTAAGTAGCTAGGTTGCTATTTCTAAGGCCCTGTTAGTTCTACTGGATAATTGGCCACTTTTAGTTTATGGAAAGAAAACTTAAAAAAACCCTCTTTTACCCTCTATGTCTTTTGTATTATATAATATGCTTGGAGTTGTCAGCTAATTCTGTGCAACCATTAGTTGCATATATTATCAGAAGGTAATTTTAGCATTGTCACTTGCTCTGATTTTAAAAGATGTAAAACCTACAGAATTCCTGTTGTTCTCAGATTCTATTTTGGGGCCATGGATCTTATTTAAATATTCAGCCTAATTGTCAGAAGTGGGAGGCACCTGTCAGCTTCATCAAAATTGAACTGAAGGTGCTCTGACCCAACATTTTTAGTCTTTGCCATAGCACTTCTTAAGTTTGAACTAACAAGCAAAGTATGTGAGGCATGTGCATCTTTTTTCATACACTTGAAGAGAAAATACACTTTAGTAGATAATCTACCACCTGTAGAAATTCAGATGCAAGAATTTAGGCATTTTTGCAGTAGTAGAGGAGATTAAAGGAATTGACAAGTGCATTCTAGATCAGTAGTTGGACTCCAAGCTATGCTGAAGAAGCACATGTTTGTACTGCAGTAGAGAAGGAGAAAAAAGAATAAAAAGTTATTTCCCTCATGCCTTTTTTACTTACAATAATTTTAGTAGGGATTAATTACTTGCTAAAATGTTCAGAGTTTTAAGCATGGCTGGTATGTTTTACATACTGTGTTGCTAGCAAGCTGGTCTAGTTGAAAATGGGTTTTGTTACTTAAATGTAAAAAAAGGTAATTTTGAACATGAATCACAAATTTCAGGGCAAAATAATGCTTCATTAACCATTGATACTGATCTGTTCCTAATTTCCTGTCTGTGTTCAGTTTTTCTACAATTCTATATAAATTGGCACTTGTTTTTGATAACTAGTTTATGAAAGCACTTAATAAGACTTGCACAAAAAGTGATTTGATTTCTCTGTCTTGCTCTTATACTTCTTTAATTTTTAGCTTTTGGACTTCCTGGATCAACATCCTTTTTCATTCACCTCTTTGATTCAGAGGTCATTGGAGTTTGCTGTAAGCTATGTTTTCACAGAGGCTGGTGAAGGAATTGTATTTGAGCGGTTTATTGTACAGTGCATGAACCTCATTAAGATGATTGTAAAAAATTATGCATACAAGCCATCCAAAAATATTGAAGGTACTGCTGCTATTTACTAAAAACTTTTTTATATCTTGAGAAACATTTTGCTAGTTGTTCCAAACAGTAAAAACTCGTTTAAGACATTCTTTTGAAGCACTTAATGTTTTAATAGTTAGTAGTGTATGCTTCTGTCTCTATATTGATAATTCTTATTTTGATGGTTAAAGTATTAATATATATAGACATTGGCTTTCTGAAGTGGTTTTAAATACACAAGGAGCATGAATATCTTTTCTTTGTTGATTGTTTTAGTTTTAACTGAACAAATATTAAAAAATACTGAGGTACGGAATTTGGTTTATTTTCATCAAATGGTTTGATGCATCTTTCCCTTGAGACGTATTTGATAAAATGGGGGTTTTGCTGTAATTAACTAATACCAGTACTCTGAAATATAGAAAAACAGTGAATTTGATGTGCAGTTGAATATGAAGCAGTTTATATGTTCTGCTTTGTCACACTGTGTTTCATTCTGAGTCTTCATGCACTGCTGTGTGTATGGATAGTGAGAAATAGAATTGAACTGTGTAAAAAAAGCCAACCTTCCACATTAGTTTGGCAATGACTAGATAACAATTAGCATTGAAAATAAGTTTCGTGAACATACTGGTATGTGTCAAGAAGATTACACAAACCCAGCATTTAAAATTCTTCAAAATACCGTTATATTTCAATGTTACTCCATTATTTTATAATACATTAGAATGTCCTAAATCCACTCATTATTAACAGCAATTTCTACTTGCAAAAGTTCATACTTGTGTTTGAGTTTTTGAAATAGAAATGTGGTACTTGAGACAAGAAGAATATAGCACATTCTGATAAAAACTATAGCACTTGACTTTTTGAGAACTGGGTGATTAAAGAAAAATTAAAATAGAAAATTTAGTTTTCTTAATTTTTGATATACAATGTTGGTGTTCGTTGTATAGCATACAGTACTTGGTTTTATTGCTGCTTTCTTTAACCAGTATTAAATCCTAAAAAATCCATGTTATTTTTAAGATTGTATTTGGATAAACTTCCTGAATAGGTACAAATGAATCTTTTGAGTTCTGTGTGTTTTTAAATTTGGTAATGCTAAATAAACAATCATCAAAACCAGCAGGTAAACAGTTTTTCTTTTAATCTACATAGTAGCTGAAAAGCATTATAAATACCTTATGAAGCCTGAATGACCTTTCAGTCTAATTGCGCCATTAGAGAACTCTCTTAAAAGTAAATGAATTTGGGAATTCAGCTTTCTTAAAAAAAGTATACCACCTGAAAGTCTGTTATGAAAATCTGCCACAAAAATGTATTTTTTTTTCTGAGGATAAGAATTTCTTATCTATTGATTTCTTTCTAGTTTTACTAGACTACTGTTTGATCATTAAGGCACTTAATTGTAATTTGGAATTTTCTATGTTTTATTTCAGATAGCAGCCCTGAAACTCTTGAAGCACATAAGATAAAGACAGCATTTTTCACATATCCGACACTAATGGAAANCATATCCGACACTAATGGAAATATGTAGGAGATTAGTCACCCACTATTTCCTGCTGACAAAGGAAGAATTAACTATGTGGGAAGAGGACCCAGAAGGCTTCAGTAAGAAACGTTGTAGTTGGTTGCATTTGATTTAGATATTGATAGAAGAGGTTCATATCTGCATTGCCTCTACAAATCGCTTACTGCAATATTGGCTGTTTTATTTTCTGCAGTCTTGTTACCTGGACAAATATTCCCTCTAAAGAGTGTTTTTATAACAAGCGATTTCCCGGTAGGCTGATACCCACATACCTAAATACCAGACTTTATTTGAACCATAGTTGAAATAATACTTTTTCCTTTTCTTTGTGAAATAATAGCTGTAGAAGAGTCAGGAGGAGATTCTTGGAAGTACAGTCTCAGGGTAAGTCTTTCAACTTGAAAGAAAACCATTCAACATTTCTGGATGCATTTCTTGATAGTCTTGTAACTGAGAGAAGATATTTGGTAGAAAGATAGGCTTATACTTTTCAAAAAAAACTTTAAAGAAATTTAATAACAATTAGTATAAATTAATTTTGTTCCTTTTTCAATGTNTGGTGATTAAACTCAGAAGAAGTTGTCTCTAAACTGATAACTGATATTATCACTTGTGACTTTGTTAGCAGACATGATGAATAAAGTTTCAGATGCATCTATATTAGCATTTTAGTTCAGATCAAAAGTATGCTGTTGTAATGAATCTCCCAATTATTGCTGTGGTGGTTTGCTTTGCAGGGAGATCTCAAAATTTATTTGCTGGATTACTTTCATTCTGAAACTAAAAAACCCAATCCTGTGCATCTAGTGTGTTCCAAGTGCAAATGGGTATTCAGTCCAGGCGACAAAACTAGAGCTAATGGAAACAGAAACTGTGACGTGTCTACAGTGTCATCACTGGCTCATCAACACCAGCAATTTCACTCCGCAGATCCATTCATTGTTCTTATACCCCAGAACTGGCTGATACAGATACAGCCATCAAACTCTAGCAAGGGTTAAGCATACTGTATAGTAGTAAGAGTGGTATAATACTAATTTTGCTACAGTATATTGCATTTTAAATTATGAACTTTGGTGCAAGGTATTCAGCACTTAAAATTTTAGTATAAAATGTGTTTTAATTGCCTTCATTTTGATAGGTTCTAAAACATATGTTTTAATTTTTCAGCCATGCACTGAAGTTCTTTTTATTGATATTTTCCACGAATATAATCAGACTCTTATCCCTGTGCTTTTAGAAATGGTTCACAGTCTACCGGGTAAGTTCTTGAAAAAATAAAGAAAATGTAAAATGTAGAATTCTTTACGTTTGCCTTTGTCAACTGTTAAACAATTTTAATTTGTTTTATATTGTGCTTTCAGTCTTGTTTTTTGAAAGGACATGTTAATATCTTAAAATTATTTCTAACCCTACCATAAGGAAAATGCAATGTTTACCTAGGAAGAGGAAATCCTAAGGATCCTTTACTTTTTGTCCGAATTATTTTAGATGACTGACAAAGATCAGGTCATTTCTACTTTCATGAGGTTTCAGGATTTCTTGAGAATGGTCACAAGGTTTCTAAGTTCTGTAGGTTGTGTTTTACTGGGAACTTCCTGTTCAAATGTTGCAAGGCAGTTTATGGAAATTCTGCTGTTTCTCTGCAAAAACCCTGGGAAAAAAAAGTTTTCAAGAAAAAGTTCAAGTTATGCTGTCATTTTGGGGAGTATAGAGGACTTCCCAAATCTGAAGAATCTCCTTTAAAAATCTAGTGGTTTTCTGTATGAAGACTGAAGTCTTCATAGACTGAGGAATGATGCAAGTTTTCTTTCTATTCTATTCTATGATTTTCTGCCCCCACGCTAGTGGCTGTGAAAGATAATGAGTGGTAGCTGCCGCTTTGTGTTCTCCCTGTTATTTCAGCCTAGGTTGTTTTCCCAGGTTGTATCTTAACCTGTCTTAAAATATTTTGTATTTGAACTTACCAGAACAGATCAGTACATCCTATTAAATAGAAATAAATACTCATTTTCTGAGGGTGTTTTCTGACTTCACAGAAGCTCTTCATAAAATACTTCATGTATGTAAGAGTTTCAGGATGGCTTGCTGTGCTGTGATACTGGGAATGGTAAAAGGTTCCTTACAACAGGGTTGATAGTTATTTTGTTTTCCAGGAATTATGGAAGTTAGTACTTCCATGCTAAAAGGTACATGTACACTTTTCTTTTCTCCTGAAGCCCCTAGTAGCCATTTCTGGATGTTTTCAACCTGAGAGTTACTTTTGGAAGTATTAGATGATATCAAGAATACATTAGTTCTTAAGATTTTGGAAAATCTTTACTTACACATTGTAAGTACACATGCATGCATGTAAAGTATATAGGAGCTAGGTCTAGGACTCTTGGAAGTAGTATCATTCGGTTGACAGTTATCAGTAGTTTGCAGGTTTTGACTGTTCATTTAAAATACATGCTTCTGACTTACTTGCATGTTGCTGTTAAAAATGTTCAGCTCTGAAGTCGTCAGTCAAAAATGGGATATGAAAGCAGAGATTCGATTTTAGTATATTCACCGAAGAAAGTATCAAAACTGAAATAACTGAACTTGTGAATAAAACAAAAATAGCAAAGCAATCTTAATTCATAGCATACTATTTAAAGTGTGTAAGTGCAAAGTTGATTGCATTCTTTGTTGTAGTTATACTTTTTTCTTTATTTTAACTCTGTCTTGTAGGATCTACGAACATGGAAGATACCAGTGCCATACTGATTAAAGATGCTGGTAAATTAAATTTTACTTTACCTTTGAAGTAACAGAGCTGTTTTTGTGTATGTGCTTGACTTTTTAAAAATTATGTGAAGAATTTGCAAGATTTTTTAAGACATTTGGGAAGTAGGACCTGAACCCTATTTCTTCTTTCACTTGATGTCAGTCCTGAATTTTTGAAATGCTTGTGTAAAAATATGGTGCTTTTTCCAACTTTTTTGTGAAACAAACCTTTAGACAATCTCCCTTACTGTCCTGTACTTTCCTGTCTGTAAATACGTGAGCTACAGTGCTTCCATGGAGATACTGTCCATTTTACAAGTAAGGAGATTTTATGGCAAAAGGAAAGAATTGTCTAAGACCTCTGATCAAACCATTCTTGAGGTTAGAATAAGATCTTCATTGTTCTTACGGCTTTTAACTATTTTCAAGAGTTTGCATTTTCTTCTGTGTCCTGGTTTCAGCTGGGATAGAGTTAATTGTCTTCCTAGTAGGTGGTACAGTGCTATGTTTTTGAGCTAGGTGTGAGAAGAATGTTGATAACACACTGATGTTTTCAGTTAGTGCTAAGTCATGTTTAGTCTGAAGTCAATGATTTTTCAGCTTCTCATGCCCAGCCAGCAAGAAGGCTGGAGGGGCACAAGGAGTTGGGAGGGGACACAGTCAGGGCAGCTGACCCAAAGTGGCCAAAAGGATATTCCATACCATGTGATGTCACGTCTAGTGTATAAACTGGGGGAGTGAGGGTGGGGGGATCGCTTCTTGGGGACTAAATGGGCATTGATTGACGGGTGTTGAGCAATTGTGTTGTGCATCACTTGTATATTCCAATCCTTTCATTATTACCATTGTCATTTTATTAGTGTTGTCATTATTGTTATTAGTTTCTTCTTTTCTGTTCTATTAAACCGTTCTTATCTCAACCCATGAGTTTTACCTCTTTTTCCAAATCCCTCCCCCATCCTACTGGGTGGGGGGAAGTGAGTAAGCGGCTGCATGGTGCTTGGTTGCTGGCTGGGGTTAATCCATGACATTCTGTAATACCTTTCTTTTACTAAAATTTCTTCAAGAGTTCCCTTCACCATGGTCTGATAACATTTTTCTTCAGTTTTGCGTTATCATGTTCAGGTTATCAAAGATGTTTTTTGAAACTTAGTCTGATTCTTTAGTGTTAAAAATTGAACATTTAAGCAAACAATAAGCATAACTATTATTTTTCCCCAGTGTATAATGCGGTTGGACTGGCTGCTTATGAACTATTTGATAGTGTGGATTTTGATCAGTGGTTTAAAAATCAACTATTAGCAGAACTACAGGTTTCTCATAACAGGTAAACACCTTGGTTTGTTATGCCTTCATCCTTTAAACATGAACTGTTGATACAAATTTGGTGAGATACAATGTCTAATAATTTCAGACTTGAAAAATAATATAATAAACATATCCATTAAATGGGCAGAGGTATGAAATACATGTAGATAACTGATACAGTCACAGAAGTGACAGAGTTCCTGACAGTTTCTGTTTATGTTTAGATTAGAGTGTGGTGGATACTTCCAGGGTTCTATAAAAATACTGTAAGTCTGTCCTCTTGCATATATTTGAGTTGACTAAACTTTCTCAGGACAACCACCTTTGCTCATTTAAAGAAAGATATATAGGTCTCCTGAGACCCCAGAGCCCTTTAGAAAGCAAAGTTCAACTGAAATCTCTGGAAATAATCTCTGTAAAACTGTAGCTTAGCCAAAATAGTGCTTTGTTCTTCTCTACTAGTTTAAATACAAGCCTTCTGTAGCACTCTTCAGTTAATTTTGCCAGCAATGAAGAGGGGAAGGAAGGATTTGGTTTGTGTTGTAAAATGTGAGTGATCACAGGCTGGTTCTACATAAAGAGCCCATCTGCTGTGGGGTTTTCCTTCTCACCAAGGTCCCTGTCACTTGGATGGCTTTCACATGAGTACCTTTTTTGTTTAGCAGCTATCATAGAGTATTTTTAAAGATCGGTTTTGGCATCTTGGTACAGACTGAGCTGTCCATCAGTGTTCCTCCCTGTTCCTCAAACTGTCCCATTTCCCTCAGGGGACTCAGTGACTGCTATTGTACATGCTATTCCTCATCAGATGAGCTCCAGATCACCCTTTGGCTCTGAATAAGTATGTCTTACTTTTCTCATCAGAGTCATTAGCAGTGACCCTAATGTCCTTTGAAGAATTTTGCTACTTTTTCTTCCACATTTGCAATTCATCTTACTAGACATTATTGTTATTTGAAACACAAACTAATTTGTCTGCTAATACCTTGAGGAGCTTCTAAGTTGTAGGTGATTTTCCATAATGAGTTGCTAGCCAGCCTTTTTAATTCCCAAATGCCAATTATAAACACTTTACAAATACAGTTAAATTTCATGTATCATGGAAGATCCTGCTAAACTGAAAAATACTCAAATGTTTCTTTTATTACAATATACTTTAAAAAAAAATAATTATTTACTTTTGGATGTATAACCTTTCTTCAGAGTCACAGAATAATTGCCACAGTTGTTTACCTGCTGTTTCCTAATGTTTTTATTCTTTCTCATTAGTCTTTTTTTTTTTTTTTTTAATTTTGATTCTATCTCATTTGTTTNTAATATGATCTCAAGTTCATCTTGCTATCTACCAGTGGCCAAGTATTCTAATGTTTAGGCTAAATGTCAGAAGAGCAGGAAAAAATGAGAGATCTTGTATATATTATTGATCCTTTGTTGTTGTGCTGTACCAGCACCAATCTCTGAATAAAACTGCTATGGTATTTGTAGCACATGCCGGCTTTGGCATTTTTATGCTATCCATCCATATAACAAGTAAAACTGACAAAAGTCTTCTGCGGTTGAAATAGTTGTATTTACAGTCAGTAAGACAGCTATCTAATTATTTGGTTGGCATTTGTGATATCCCAGGATGAAATTCCTGTGCAGACAGAAGCTTGCAGTAGAAGTCATCCAGAAGTTTGAAGCCTTTTTTGGCTTGAACTGCTTCTACTGCCAGCATCATTGGAGACCACCACTGCAATAAGGGAGACAGTGTTAGTAGTTTGAATGGAGTGCTGCTTTAATGATGCTTCAGGAATACATGCGCAGTTCAGATAAAGCAGATTGGAGGGTATGAACTGCTGTCCCGCAGAATGTCCCATGGTGATTAGCATGCTTATTCACAAACTGGTTCATGTTTGGGAACCCAAACCTCTGTGTTGTCAACATTGACATAGTTCGCTGTGTTTTGTTTTCTTTGAATGATTTGTTGTCTGTTGATAATGAGTCTGTGAACCATGACCATACCAGTAGGAGAAATATAGGATTAATGAAAAAATATTCTTAAAGATTTTTAGAAACATTGCATTACCAAGTTTCACTTGCCATAATATTTAGTTCTGTACTGATGAAGGAGAAGCTTTTCTGTAGTATGAAAATAGTTTAGTGAGTACAATTTTTTGCATTAATTCAATCTTAAAACATTTTTTCCTGCTGAAAGTATCAATGTGACACTTAGTACTTTGGTATCAAGTAAGATACTTTTGACTTGAATGTCTGAATGCTGTCCAGACTGCTTAAAGCAACTGTCCTATGCCTATTGCAATAGAAGCTACCTCATTCTGGAACATGGCCACTTTTCCTCTGTAAGCTTTAGGTACAGCAGGCTCAATCTGCTTG
>VYZV01038987.1:1924-18142 GCA_013401275.1 Pandion haliaetus | reverse complement strand
GGACGGGGACGGGCCGCCCAGCCCAGCCTGTCTGCGCGGTCGGGCGGGCAGCGGGCGAGGCGACGCTGAGTCGGGCGGGGGGTGGGACTGGCGGTGTCGCGGCCGAGGGCCGGCGCCGCTGAGCCTGGGAGGGTGCCGCCGGCCTGGGCTTTGCTCGGCGGGAATGGGCTACGGCGAGGTTGAAGGGGCTTCTTCACCGCCCTGAGTTTACCGCGGGGCAGCTGCTGCTCCTTGCCGGTCCCGCCGGGGGGGAGGCCCGGCGCCCCTCTGCTCCGTCCGCAGGCACCCTGTGCAGAAAGCAAGAGGAGGTGGAGCGCCAGTGCGGCCCCTGCGGGGATGGGGGGGGGGCAGCGGAGCTTTTTGCACGGTCGCCCGGAGAGGGGGGTGTGTTTAAAAACAAACAAACAACAACAAAACCCCAAACAGACAGCAAACGGAAAGGCATTACCTACAGAAGGAGTAGGCTGTTTCCAAGGAGGCTTTGTATCCTTCTGTTGATAGAGGAAGGGCCTTTTTTACTAGCGGCAGTACTGGGGGGGGATGTACTGTTGGGAGGGATTACTGCCGAGGAAAGTACAGTCAGTTCCCTGCAGGAACAGGGGCAGATTAAGTGCGTATGGTTAAGTCGTTTCTCAAGAGCGGGTAATTCCTGCTCGGTACTGATTCTGTAACAAATGAAGATTAATAGCGGTGATTAGAAAAGGTTTTCTACTGTAAGCCCACCTGTAGTTTGCTTTGTGTGTTTAAGTCTGCTAGCTGTAAGAACTTCACGCTACTAATGCTTTTCCTTTGCTCGGTGTCTTAGAAGCTTATAAGCATGTAATAGAAGTTTTTATGTTTGTGTTGTGTTCTTGCATTTCTGCAACAACTAGATCTGCGTGAAGAGTGAATTTATGTGCTGTAAAGCCACTAGTTCCCCTCTAGGTTAGTGGGAAGACAAGTAGGCCATAAACACTTCTGTGCCTAGTTGACTTGTCTGTGTATGCGACAAAAGTTTCACGAGAGCAGAGCTACTTAATTGAATTGTGGTCATGATTGGGGGCGGGGGGGACGACACACACCAAACACCCCAATATTAAGGACTGCAGTTCTTGAGCTATCTGTTTGCTGGCAGTGTGGGTGACGAGGGGAGTGAAGAGGTCTTGCGTTCTGCATGGATTAGATTCAGCAATCCTCCTTTTAACAGCAGAGTGCATATCTTCAGATCAGACGTAAGTTTCAAGCAGAACACAGGCTAGTCAATACTGACAGGTGGCTGATGCTGAAGGTGGACTTTGCAGATAGGGGACAAATGTAAACTAAGAAAATTTGGGTGTACAGAGTTGGAATAGAAATTTTTTTTATGGTACAACTAAGTACCTTGCACACTTTAATATATGCAAGCACTCGCTGCAAATAAACAAAACAAAAAAATTCAAATTGATGCATATGTCTTTGTTTTTCAGACCCCATCAGCTGTTCAGAAGATAAAACAGCTTCTTAAAGATAAACCTGAGCATGTAAGTATAAACAGGGCCAACCTGTAGACTGTGCTAAGGTATTAGGACAGTTCATGATCGCAAAGCATTTCTGGCTACCTTAGAAGCTTGAAATAAATACTGAGGTGTTTATTGGAGATGTTGGCATCTTTTTTTGGAGGGGAAATACATCAGCTTGTTTATATGTCAAGCTTCGTTTCTTTATAAAATAAAATGTAGGAAATAACTGACTGTAATGACATCTCACTGTACAGTAACTTTTGAGATGGATAAAGTTGAAAAAAATTTAAACTTTCAAAATATTTTTGAGCTATATTTTAATGAAGCCTTTTAGTGTGGCATAGTGGTGACTTCTAGTAGGGAAAGAGATCTTCAGCTCTTGATACTAAGACATTATTAATCAAGTTCTTGTAGCAATTCTTGTTGTGAAGTATATAATAATAAAGTTAGATTCATACCTATTGGAAAACACCTAATTCTTAGGAAATTTGCTAGACAATGTATTATTATTTTAAGTAATCAGCATTTCTCCAAACAACTGATAGAGCTTGTCGTCTTCTCTTTTTGGGGAAAAACACACAGAGTCTTGCTTCCTAACCGTTATAAAAACAAGCATTAGATTTTTTTCTTCTTTACAGTATGTATTATTTCAGGAAGAATATTTCTCTTAACTTTCATACAGGCTCATTGTTTCTTTTGCTTCCTGCACATCTGCAACTAACTAGACTCTTTGTTCTAATGTTTTAAAGCATCCTAAGGAAGCCCTAAGCCCACAGACTAGCTGGTCAGTCATCCCCTTGCTATAAATGGTGTTTGTGTTTTCCAGCCCATTATTTGTAGCAGTTCCTGTAGAGAAAGGTATTTAGTCTGAAAAGATCAAATGCTGTTTCTGAGATCCCACTTGATGACAAGTGATATGTTTTGATACATTTTTATTGTAACATTGATTATGGAGATACACAATACAGTTTTCCTCGTCAGTTATGAAGCATTGTTTTGTGGAAAGTGGTACAGATACTTCTGAAAGATTGTTGTGCACAGTTTTCTGTTTCTTTAAAACCTTTTCTCAGTTCTTTACTTACACAGATGGTCTTTTTGTCAGACTTGTTGGATATTGTAAATGTTAACAAACATGTTGACTAGGTTGGCTTTTAAGGTCAATTAAAACAGCCAATAAACATACTTGATTTAAGGAATGGATTGCTTTTTAAGTGAGACTGGCAATAGAGGGAATGAAGAAATCAAAGTATGTTTTTCAAAACTTTAGTTTGAAGTGTTTTTCTGATGGCACCATTACAAGAGTTCTGTGAAAATCTGGTAACTGCCCTTGTCTTCACCTCACAGCTTCATGATTATGTTACTGTCAATAATCTTAATGTAGTGCCTGAATTAGCATCTGAGTAAACTTTAATTTGAAGTCACAAAAATATCCATCTTTGAAATTTGACTGTCTTTATGAAACCAGGCACCTACAGGAGTGCTAACAGTTTATTACTGCAAAACTTGACCATACTTTAGGGCTTGATCCACAGCAGCAAACTTCTGATGTTTGCTTTTACCTTGGCAGTCAATTTTGTAAAAGGAAAAAAATGTCACCTCTTAATCCATTAAGGTAATTCACTTCTGCTTTGAGGCAGTGAAGAGTAATAAATGTCAGCATTCTGTTGTTCCACATACTTTTTATCTTCGTGTTCAGGTTTTAAAAAAGTCATGAGTATGGCATTGGGTTTGTTTTGTTTGGTTTGTGGTTTTTCTTTTTTTTTTAGGTAGGTGTTAAAGTAGGTGTTCGTACAAGAGGATGCAATGGACTTTCTTACACGTTAGAATATACAAAATCGAAAGGAGACTCTGATGAAGAAGTAGTTCAAGATGGTGAGTTTCTGATGCAGTAGAGCAAATTTCTGTGGTGGGGGGGGAAGAATAATCTATTACAGGTTTCCCAAGGTCAAGGTTAGAACTTACTTCAAGTAACAAGTTATAGCAAGAGGTCCTACTGTTCTGTTATGGGAATCGTTGTCACCTTAGTTTCTGTTTTGAAGTAGCCAGTTAGTTAAAACCTGCAGCTTTGCAGTCTCTGCGTCAGAGGCGACTCCAGAATAGTCTAGTCCATCTTTCATGTCTTTGGAGGTGGCTAATAGCAGATACTTCAAGAGTAATACAGAACAATGCATGTATAAAGGATTACTTTATCAGCATACCTAAACTAAGGCTTGGCAAAGTAAAGATTTTATTTACAAGGGATTTTGCCAATTATTTTCTCTAACTTGTCCTATTCATCATTGATTCGTAATTTGTTTTTAACCTTTTTATGCTTTTGACTTTTACATTGCTTTGTAACAACAGGTTCTATGATTTTAATTTAAGAGTACTTTAAAAATTGTTTTCATATGCTGGTATTTAAGCTTTCTGCTTGATAATTTCATAGAGCTTCCCATGATAGGTCTATTGCTAAAGTTCCTGTTGTGGTTTAACCCCAGCCAGCAGCTGAGCCCCACACAGCTGCTCGCTCACTCTCCCACAGTGGGATGGGGGAATGAATGAGAAGGGTAAAAGTGAGAAAACTCGTGGGCTGAGATAAAGACAGTTTAATAGGTGAAGCAAAAAACGTGCGCACAAGCAAGAAAAACACGGAATTCATTCACCACTTCACATTGGCAGGCAGGTGTTCAGCCTTCTCCAGGAAAGCAGGGCTCCATCACATGTAATGGTTACTTGGGAAGACAAACATAACTCTGAATGTCCCCCCCTTCCTTCTTCTTCCCCCAGCTTTGTATGCTGAGCATGATGTCATATGGTGTGGAATATGCCTTTGGTCAGTTGGGGTCAGCTGTCCCAGCTGTGTCCCCTTCCAGCTTCTTGTGCCCCCCCAGCCTTCTCGCTGGTGGGGTGGCGTGAGAGGCCGAAAAGGACTTGGCTCTGTGTAAGCATTGCTCAGCAGTAACGAAAACATCCCTGTGTTATCAACAGTCTCTTCAGCACAAATCCAAAATGTAGCTCCAGGCAAGCTATTCTAGAGAACATCTACTCTGTCCGAGACAAGACCAGCACAGCTCTGTACATTTTTTTCCGATTTTTATAAAAATTTTTTTGAGTCGTCTTTTTGTCAAATATGGATTTTTACAGAAGCATAATAGTACTTGGTTTGGTATCTGTTCTTTTTCTAAAAGTTCCTAAAATTCCTTTTGTGAGCCTTGTTTTGGTTTTTTTTAGGCATTACTGAACTCTGTTATATTATGTGCAGGAATATTAATTTGGTGGCAAAGTAGGAGATTTAAATATAAGTGGGATATCACAATTATTTTCTTACAGAAGCTATGCTGTTAGGCAGAGCCCATCTCCCAGCTGTCTTCAGAATACCTGTGACCAACTCATAGATTTTATTCTCTTAAACAGAGAATTAGTTGGAACTCGAGCAAATGATTAAATTGAACCAGAGTATGTAAGATAGGGACCGCCACCTGATTCTGCACATGCCTCTTGATTTCAAATTCAGTGGGTTTCTGGAGTTACCTCTTCTGCTTGACTTGGAGCTTTAGCTTTACACGGCTGAAAACATGTTTTTCAGAAGGTGTTTCCTGGCCTGGATCTTAAGGAAGGTAAAAGCAGTTTCCCCCAGTCAGGTCGGAGACCTTACCTTCCAAAGCCAGGCAGCGTTTCATGTGTGCCTGTGTGCTTTTTGGTTTGTTTTGGTTGCTTCTAGCCAGATTGCCGGTGACTGACTTTTATGTAGCTCTGTGCTCACTGAGCTGGTGGCTTTGGATCCCAGCACGAATTTTCTGGCTTTTAGGTAGTAAGTCACTGCTTCAGGGACCAAGTCCAGAAACTCCTTCATTAGGTTTGGACTTCACAATCAGTTACTGTCCAAACTGACCCCAGAAATGTGTAGATTCAGCTCAGTTGCCCACAGACTTGGAGTTGTATTAGTAGTGTGTTTTATCTCAGTGTCTACTGTGATGAAACAGCTTTCCAGCAATCTCTTATATAACTTAGTGAGTTTTTATTGCTGTTTACTGATACAATTACAGGATTCAGTATTGCTAATAGTTAATGTAGACCTAATATTTTGGCAGAGAAAAAAACAATCATTTTGAGAGAGGAACGTTCAGTTTTTCAAGATTTTGCGGCATCTTGTTAGCTGCACAGACTTTAAGAAAGGTAGGAAATGTGTTACTGACTGTAATGTGTGGGAATTAAGTATTGAAGCTGAGATTCATTCCCGGGTTCTACAGCGTATTTCCCTGCATATCATGTTTTTAAATCCCACCTCACAAGATATATACATCCATGTGCACACACAAATAACAGTTCTAGACTGTTGCTAGGCTTCTACAGGTAGAGTAAAAACAGTGATAAAAGTGACCCATGTTAGGCCAGGGAAACCAAGTTATACTGGTAGTCTTCATATTTTTCTTCCATTTTTTCATCAAAAAAAAGATAGAATTTCAAAGTGAATGATGATTTTTGCTGTATGTAATTTTTTTTTCTTTGTTGTCTTCAAGGGGTTAGAGTGTTTATTGAGAAGAAGGCACAGCTGACACTTCTAGGAACTGAAATGGACTATGTAGAAGACAAGCTGTCCAGTGAATTTGTCTTCAATAATCCAAACATCAAAGGAACATGCGGCTGTGGAGAAAGCTTTAACATCTGAAATCTCAGGACTACTTCTTTGACTTTGAACACCCCAAAACACTTACTATGATGGGTTTCAGAAGCAAATGCATTTTCTTCACATTTGTAGGCTGCATAAAGTGTGGGTACCAGGAAGAAAAATAAAGTTAAATCAGTTTGAAAATTGAAATTGTGTGTTAAATTCCACCACTGATGTAGTTATGCTGTAATTTGTGATGAGTTGGGATCCAAAAGGTAAGAACAGTTAAGTGCTGTAGTAACATCTCTGTACCTTCACATGCTGAGGAAATAAAATCTCACTGTTCTTTTCCTTTGTCATTTTCTTTGTCCACTCTACTTGCTTCTCCATCCAAAATCCATTTGAAAAAATTTATTGCCTATGTCTTCTGCTTCGATTTTCAGGGCGGGGGGGGGAACAAAACCAAACAAAACCAACCCCCCCAAAACCCTCAAATATTTACCTGTGTTTGTTTATAAAGATTTATATGCACAGGCACATGGTCTTCAGCTTCAGAGTTCACTATGATTATGTAGATGCTCCCTTTGTTTTTGTAGGTTTCTGATGCTTGGTCTTTTTAAGTGTGGATTTTCTGGTAGCTTATTTTCCCGTCAATCTGGGGAAGTCCAAAAAGAAGTTAATGTATTAATAGAGTGGTAGGCTACCATAGCGCTGCTTGCAGAAATACTTAAAATGGGCTAACCCAATTTTAATTCTGTTCCTTTCCTTGTTGAAAGCACAGTATCTGCTGTACTTAGTAATTTTCAAGAACATGAAATAAATTGAGGCACTGGACTACTAAAGCAAGATATACACAGGTCTTGTTTCTCACATCTCTTGTTTATCTTTCTTGACTTAAATTGCAGTTGATAAAACTGCCTCCAGATTCTGATTTGCTGTGTTCACAGAATGTGCTGCCTGTGAACCAAAAGCTATGAACACATTTTTTGAAAGAAATCTTACACTTCCCATTACTTTTTTAATTCATGTCTGCTACTAATTTTGTTACAGCTTAAACTCTGTAATTACTAGGGTTTTTCAACAAAACTTAATGGTAACTTCTATTTAACTCCTGTTGTGAAGCTAACTTGGTAACAGAAGAAAAAGCATTTATAATTTAAAAATCCCTAGTATTTCATCATTGTTTTAAATTAATCTAGACAGTAATTAAAATACTGTGTTTATAGGAGGCCATTTTTGATTTGGAATTTACATTTGATTTTTCCTTATTGGAATTCTGCTTTTGTAAACCAGTGTTTTTCAAGCTTATAAAGTCTTCAGCACTTCTTCGCTAGTGCTCAGGCAGAAGTGTAAATTACTTCCCCAGGCCTTTCCAAAAAGTGGTACGAGAGAACTACTCTTCCATTCTTTTATCTCCATGTTTCCTTGATTGTCCAAAGATGACAGCATGCAGCTAAGCTGCTTACTTGTGCAGCAAAGAATGTGTCTGCCTGGGCAACTGGTCAGGACACCTGCTGAAAACGGTACAAATGAAAAGCGGGGGACAACAGGGACAGGTCTTGCAGTCAAGGACAAGAAGGTGCTGAGATGGGAGTGAACTGAGAGCATTAAGGCTGCATGTTGAAAACCAAAGGTCATGTTGATCAGACAGTTGTACCCACAGGCCTGTCAACAGCTTTGGAATAGTAATGTGCTCAAGATGTAGGATTGCAGCTACGTTTTTTATTCTTCCCCCTACACCTTCTCCCAGGGAAGAATAAAAATGAAAAAATAATTCTTGATCTGGTTTATGTAGTGCATAGGAACAGAAGGTCAGATTTTCCACACCTGCAGTTTAATGTTAAATACTTGAATTTTGGATGCATACTATATCACCTTTTGATGTAAAAGCACTATTTCCTTCAACAGTCAGCTGTTGTACACAGTTACTTCATATAGTAGTTCAGGAATTAGTGGTAATACACTGGCTAGGTGCATTTATAGTGCTGCAAGTCTTGCCAAACAAAAAAAATGCACTTAATGTGATACAGCTGCATTAATATGTCTAAAACTCCAAGCTAAGGGCATTTCTTCAGATTGCATTTCTCTGCTTCTTGGTGGAGGGTAAGGCTGGAGGTGGTAGCACTGCTGGTTGCTAAGAGTGCTGGTACTTACTCGTTTAACTTGTTTTGGTGTGTTTGGGGGGGGAGTTTGGTTTGGGGTTTGGTTGTTTTTTTTTTTTTAGACCTGTGGCATGTATAGCAATCCTTTTCATGTGTTTTGTGTATATGCCTTGAATGAAAGTTTGCACTTTCATACTCCCATGAAATAATCCTCTAAATTGTCACTTTACTAAAACACCTAACGCACAATGTTTTTAAACTTCTGTTAAAGTGCTATTTACAGTTGCATAGCAACATGGTTTTGTTGAGTGGTCCATTATAATTTTGTCCAATGCTGTATGTAGAGTTCTCAGTTATAATAATAAATATTGCCTGTTGGTAAGAATATTTCATGTTTACCTTGAATGATTCTGTTTACAGTGATAAACAATCACTGGGGGGAGAGAATAGACTTGTATGCTGGAATTACAAAGTAGGTAGAATATTACTGTTACCTGAGTTAATATCTCTCAGAAATATTAAATATTTCCAAATATTAACAGCATTGAAATAGCATAGAAATATATGGGAAAAAATTAATTAACTGTGTACAGAAAGGTATTTATGCATAAGGGAAGGGTGGACTGTTAATGCATAGATTTCTGTTAAATTTTGTGATACACTGTTGTCAGGGTAAAAATTCTAACAGGCAAGATGCTTATTTTGAAGGCTTCTACATGCCAAAAAGTCATTGCGGTGTGTTTTAATGCAGGATAATGATTTTGATCAAAGTAACTGTTGGCATAAAAGGTTTTTAAGTGGGTAGGCAATTTGAGGGTGACAGTCAAAGGGCATTCCTGGCCACTGCACTTCAGTGCTGTATAATAGCACTAATATGCCATAGTGTACTACTTTTATGACACATTTTGGGTTTTCTCTTAGATACAGTCTTTCCACCTCTAAAGCTAATTTTCCTTTTCCTGTTATATGAAGATTCTGAATGATAGGGAGCGAAGTAATAGATTTTGGAAAAATGCTAGAGATTGTTGGCTCAGTTACATACTAGAGATTGTTGGCTCAGTTACATATTCATGATGCTGGAGTGAGAGAACCAAAGCCTTCATACAGTCGGGAGCCTGAAAACGCAACGGTTATCTTTCTGCTGGAGTTCTTACAGAACTTGTAAAAAACCACTTGCTTGCACCAGCAAGTCGGTATTCCTGATGCACCCCTTTTTATAGTTCTGTTTGGATGGCTCAGGAAGAACAACTTGTTTAGGAAAATACCGAACAGTTCAATACACAAGTCATGCTGACAACAGGCAATGGGACAAAATAAATATGAATTTCAAAATAAAAAATAAGATGCAGGTAATGGGACTGTGACATTTAGTTGAGGAAACATAGGTTGCTTTCTTTTTTGTAGTTAAATCCTGTCTGCTGTGGCTTGCTTCTGTAAGTTTGGGGTTTGTAAATTGCAATTATTATTCTTCCCATTTATTTAAATCAGTGCCTTTACTAGTGGAAAAACTCTCCAACTGTACCACTATTGTGCTTACAATGGCTGCCTGAGAATTTGTTAGATTAGTTTTTTTGTAATGCTAGAATTTTGCAGTCACTTCTGACAGAAGAATTGCACAGTTGTCTGATGTGGCAGAGTGTACACCTCTGTGTTCATACCAAAAGAACCCCCAGAAAAGTACTTGAAAAATTGCTTTTTGTGGTGACCAGTGCTTTTTGTCTATAAAATGATCTGCTAGACAGTGAGCGGTTCGGGTTGCTTTGTTCTTTGCTGCCACTCTTAACATACATGAGATGTGCTGCTTCAACACGGTAAGCAAAAATGCAAGTACTTAGCACAATTCCACATGCCTTTGCGTCTGAGCAGCGTTTCGATAGCAACTTTTGTGTGCAGTTATCTGGCATTTTTCTCAGAGAGAGACAGGGAGGGAAGGTGAACCGCTGAATTCAGGCAAGGCCTTTGCCCTCATTTACTAGGCTCGGAGCTCAAGTTCAGGGGCACAGACACCTGCTGCCACGGGGTGGCAGCAAGTGTCCAGCCTCCGCCTTTCAAAAGGCGAATCACCTCTTTCCAGTCACCCGCATTCAAAGTTTCCTATTACATTTCGTGAATACCGGCGTACTTTGGCTTGTACTGGTGGCAACTGTTGTGCAGCTCTGCTGTTTGTCCTTCTTGCATTCTGTTCTGTGCTTTTTACCTGTTCCCGAAGGATAGCGGATGACTGCAGAAGTGCAACATGTCAGTCACATCACTTCAGAGCTTCTGATGCAGAGAGGAGCAGAGCAGAGTTTTCTGTCCAGCGTTGACTGTTAAAGCATTGTTTTTTTCTCACCATTCCTCCCCGTGCTAGTAGTGTGTTAATCTACCTCATTAATGTTGTGTCTATCTCGAAATTACTGCATATTTGTTTCTGACGGTTAGCTTTAACGTCAAGGGTAACAGAAATTCCTTGCTGGGATGGTACAGTCCAGTGGGACAAAGAATCTCATGAAACAGCATAGTCTCCATTCACCACAGAAATACCCTCATCCCCTACACCTTACTTATCTGGGGTTTTTGCTGATTGCAAAATTATTTTACTTCATATGATTTTAGTGAAAAAAATCCTTCTGTAGGTTACTGAAGCTAAAGTCCAGACAACAGGAATAAGTTCCCCTTCCTAGCTAATGAAATAAGACAGCCTCCGAAAATTTGAAATAACCTGAGTGGCAGAATTCAGTTCATACATAGGATTTTCAGCCAGCCACTTCCTTTTTCAACCACATGTTTTAATCTTTAGTTTGCTCATGGTGAGTCATTCACATAGACCTTTCATTCCTAATCACAGTAGTCCTGGTTAAATAGTAAACAGTTACATGGAGTCTGGCAAAACCATGTTTAAGTTAGATTGCTTTGCTGTTAATTATATTATTTCCTTCCTTGTGCTTGTTTTACATAAGAAGCTTAAATGCAAGCACGTATTCAAATAAGGAGAAAAAGCAAGGTGCTAATGCATGTAATGTTGTGGGATTTCATGAAGCACATAGGTGGTAGAGAACAGGAACCAGTCCCTCCTGCCAGTCTTTGTTTTCACAAGATTTGCAGAGTGCAGTCCATTTGTAAATGAGAGCTAGCTGAAGTGTATAGTCAATGTTTATTTTTGGTGACTATCCAATGAATACACCCCCAAAATAAATAAATAGAAAATCCAATACTTGGGTATAAAAAGTGATAATGTAAAACTGCTGTTTGGAAATGTTGTTGAGAAGAGGAAATCATATTGCTTCCCCTTGACATACATCTTCTGAATTTCTGCCTTTATTATTTGAGCTATGAACTGAGATTCAACCAAACATTGGCAAATCTTGCTGAAGTGGTTTTAGTAAGTTCCTGTGTACTTGTCCCCTCTGTTTGAGGCTGCCACTGCTATGGCATGTTTGTGAAATAAGTGCCTGAGCCTCAACTGTTGACAGTGAGTTTATGTTAATGTGTCGCACTATGGACTTAGTTGCTCCAAGAAAGGAACTTGTTCACTCTTGCTAAAATGTGGGAAAACCCCAGCAAAGTGATAAATAATTCTACAGTGAGTGCAGTTTACTTAAACTACCCTATCAAGAAGGACTAGGGATCATCTGCCCACGCCTTAGGGAGCCTGAAATACCTGCTGCAAGGATGTAGTTAGTTGGCGCCCACAATATTCTTTTCATGAAGAACCTCTGGTTTCTACAAATAATTTAGAACATGAAAATCCTCTTGCAACCCTTAAACCCAAAGCTTGTTAAACACGTAACATGGAACTTTGCCATTCCCATTTGAGGGATATGGCCCACTGAGGAACTGTGAAGCAGTTTAAAAAGCCTCAGAAAAATGATTTTGAACTCCAGGTTTGGATGCTTTCAAAGAAAATTATTCACATTAGATCTACACATTCACCGTCCTGCATCTTACTGAAATTTGTGCTGCCAGGGCTGTACTTAAACTAGTTAAAACAGCCCTGCATTATAACTAGGCCCATATGTCACAATAAAGAGGCTTTTGCATGAGCGCACTTTTAAAAATGGAAGCCTTGGTTTACTATGAATTGGAAAAATATTTCCTGGAAAACAGCACTCTGGTGGGAACCTGCCAGCACTGAATTTTGTATGGGGGATGCTTCAGTGCACTGTAAAAGCTGTGTCTTTGTTTCTGCCCTGTTTGATACCTCTGGCCCTGACAGCTCGACAAGCTTCCCTCATACTCACCAGCTGTTTAAAGCAAGTCTGCCATGGGCTACACTACTTTTAATTCAAGAAAGTGACCTTTTGGGCAGGAGGTGAGAGAAGAATGAAAATAGGCAGAAAACCAGGAATTTTTCACCCGAGGTAAAATATTTAGTAAAATATTTAGCCAAATACATATAAAATTATAAAGTATTGTATCTGTCATTGCACCAACCTGAGCTGTCATTTACTGATGCTTGTTTTCGTGGCCCAGGGCCCCAAGAGTTACCCCGTGACTGACACCAGCCTTGTCCTCCAGCTGTATCCGCTAAACCAGAGCTAGGCACTGCAGTCCCACAACATGGGGTTTCCGCTCCCTTTTGGGTGCGAGGGAAGGACCAAGCCTCCCCCTTCCCTTCTTGCTGGGGAGACAACCAGAGAAAACAAGGCGCAGGGCAGCTAAGTCCCTGCTGGTGGCGGCCATGTTCCCCAACCCTGGCTGCTGCTGCCCCTCAGCGCCCTCTGGCACTGCTTGAACACACTGTCTTGAGCGACTATTGGCTAACTCAAGCTCTGTCCCCGCCCCACCCGCCAAGCACACCNGGGGGGGTAGCCTTGGGCATTCCCTCTGGCAGCTCCCTCACTGGCCCCGGGGCAAAGGGCTAGCTGGTGTTCCGTGCAGCCCTCGTTGTCCTCCTTCCTTAAGGAACTTCATCTCACGGGGAGCATGGTGGTTTGTGCGCAGCGTGTGGCAGGGCCCACAGCGAGCCGGGTAGGCCCAGGTTGTCACCAGGATGACAACCCGCAGGCGTCCACCTGAGCCGGAGCCCCTTGGGGGTCTGCTCTGTTCCCGTCTGCCTTCCTGAGGTGTGGAAGATGAATTCAGGGGAGAGCATAGCAACAGCGGGGAGGCCGCTAGGGAAACCCAGAAAGTGAGCTTAGAAGGCAGCGGTGTGCCTTGGCAAAATGTAGGCAAAGGAGAGAAAAATGCTGGTCTACCAGGATGCATAGGCAGCAAGCACGCAGGGGATTTGTCTATGGCAGGAAAAGGGAAACCAGGGAAAAAAAGAATGATGCTGAGTAAGGAAAATCTAGTATTTTAGGATGAGCTTGCTGCTGAAATCTCTTGGCCTGGGAATCATCTCACAAGGAAAGTGAGAAATCCTGCCATCTTTGAGAAGGTTTTAAACTCTGGTGGGCAAAGTACTGTAATGCATAATACAGATGAACCATGGTGAGCTCACCAGACACTGGGTGATAAGGGACTGACTCCCTCTTGGGCATTTTTATTTTTCCTCTTCATCTCTTCCTCTTTTAATCCTGTTTTGCTATCATTTTTACATCTTTTAATTACTAATTAAAATTGCTTTTCTTTTATCAGCATGGTGAAGGCACAATGGATCAAAATGGGAAAGATATACTGCCAGAAGGTACCGAGCAGAAGAAAGTCATTCTCTCTTGATTTGAAAGTGAGTATTGTAACAGCTTAAAAGCAGTTTGTAGGTTTTCTGTGTAATCTATTTTATGCTCATTTTTTTATGGGCCAATTGACTAGGTAGCACTACAGCACCAAATTTTTATTTGTTCAAAATAGTGGAACTGTCAGAGTACAAAGATATTCTAGCCTAAGAGTCAAAAATACATTTGTACTGAATTTTTGTGGTGAAAAAAGAATTGATACCAGAATTTGTAACAGTTTAACATTACAAGTTCAGTAGTTATGAGCATAGAATTTCAGTTAGTATCATTTGCCCCTATTCTGAAAAAAATAAGTATTTGTCTTACCCTCATGGTATAAATCAAAAGATGATTTTGTTTCTCTGTGGTGCTCTATATGTCAGTAGACTTGGTCAGAAGATCAGTAAGAGGCAGGTATCTGATTCTGCTTTGTCCCTTGGATTGTGTGGCCTTAAATGATCATTTATCTTAATGAAAACAGCTCACTTGCTTTCTTTCATAAACTTTGAGTACTCTTTGAATAAGCCAACGAGCCACTGCAATCCCGACAACAGGGAGATTCTGTCTGGACTAGTTTCTAGACTGAGTAATGCTGCTTACATGTATACAGAAATGGTCAGTTTCTCATGAGTTTTCAGTAAAATAGAATTATTTTTAAGGCATAATATTTGGATCTTGTACTTAATAGTATAGAACAGCAAACAAATAGCACATCCTTCTCATGGTTTGGTGCATTGCCTTTGCAGTAAGAGATTGGCTGGCCCTGGGTGCTGGATGTAAGCTAAGCAGAGGTATACACAATGTTACAGCTTCCTTAGGTTCACTTTCTCCTTCTTGATGATCTGTTTTATACATGTATCCTTACTCATTGTTCCTGACAAATTACGTTACAACTGGGATGGTGCATGGTATAACAAACACAGCCTTCTTTCTAATGAGTCTATTAGTAGCAGTTGTTCACAAATAGATGTTGAAAAGAAAAATGCTGAATCACCAAGAACAGGAACGAGAATCCCAGCCAGTTTCATATCTGAAGATGTCAAATAGGTATCTAAATCAGAGTCAAAAATATCTGTTGCACATAAGGGCACATAAAAGCTGAATTTTGTGACCCACTGCAAAACCTTATACTCCCTTATGTGTTTTTGATAAAATATTGCCTTCTTATGCCAGTTTCTTTGATGCAAGATGAATGTTTCAGTGGGGAGATATGGAAGATATGATATTTCAGCAAAGAGAAAAAGCTCCAGCCGACATTCGAGACTTCCTCCATTTCTACATTACACACTTCTGATGGTGAGCAGTCTGTACTGATAATTATTTATGGATGCTTCAGAGTAGCACAATTGAGATTAGCCAGGAACAACAAAACAAAAGTTAAAAGCAGGAAAATAATTGAGCCTGAATTTCAAGAGACAGCTCCTGAATATAAGAACTCAGATATTATACTCTGAAATAATTTCCAAATAATAGAAACATGATTATCTGTGACATGGAAAAAGATGTTTGTCAAAGCAAAAGTAGGCAAATATCTGCTACATTTATTTACAACAAACATGTATTTTTCCACAAACACCTGCAAGAAATAACACAAACATATACAAAATCATGAAAGGTATTTGGGTACTCTCTCAGATCCATGTGCACAGATGTAGTTAATTCTTACAAGCTTGTTAGTTGCTCCTGACATTGTATTCAGTGGGAAACTTGGTTTGGTTTTCAGCCGGAGTTGGATTCATGTAAACAATTTTCTCCTCATTTGAGCAAAACACTGGATTCTCAAATGAATGACAGCCTGGTTTCTTTAACTCTGCATCTGCTCTGAAGTATATTAACAGGCTTTTTTTATGGATCTGTTACAGCTGATGGCTTGCATACACTATGACCATTCTGTGTGGAGAGGTTATCACAGCAGAGCATCTTTGATCCCACTTGAACAACAGAAGGGATATTCTGTGCCAAAGCAACACTTTCCATATTTGTCCACTCCTCCCCATCTTCATGACTTCGAAGTACTTCAGGGCTTTGTATCGATTTTTTGTATATTACTCTGTGTCTGTGTGTGCACGCATGTCTAAGAAAAACACCGGTTAATGGCTCCAAGTGGCCTTCCTGCATAAATTGGGAAAAATTAAACCCATTTTTGTAGCTTCTGGATTCTCAGATACAACCTCAAACCTCCAAGGAACAGTTTGGTGAAGGCAGTATGTTTTCCACCATTACAATACTTTTGGGTAGGTGGTTCTGCACCTGAAGACTGCCATAGCATCCGCTTTCTTACATCACTCAAGAAGCTGACAACTGCTTAGGCAGCTAGTTTCAATTGGTTCTCATACTGTCTCTGCAAAGATGTTCCTCAGAGGCAAACAACAACATAATCCATGCCTAAATGACCACAGAGGCTTTAACATCGG
>VYZV01038985.1:9551-29363 GCA_013401275.1 Pandion haliaetus | reverse complement strand
TTTTCTTCAGTCGGTGAGAGACCTATCAGTTCTCCCTATAAATGTCGAAGGCAGGGAAAAGGTCTTCGATCTTGTTAAAGTACAAGTATCATGTTCAGGTAAAAAAAGACCAAAAAATGAAACAAAACAAACCCTTCAAAAAACCCAAAACACAACAAAAAAAACCCCAAACCCTGAATAACACTAACAATCATCATTCTTTACAGAGTGTGAGCTGCCTTCTCTATTCTTCCTTGCATAAGAGTGAGGAGGTACAATTACATGAGTTACATTCAGCACTGCTTTATGCTACCTAGGATTATACACCAGGGACCACGTATAATCTTATTCAGAACGCAACAGTTGAACCCTCTAAGGCCTGGTATGCAGTAAGAAGATCCAGCTCCACATGAGGTAGCAGGGATTCCAAATAGCTTTGTCCTTTTATGAAATACATTCAAGTGTTTATCTAATTTTTTTTTACATTTAGCATAGGAGGAGGTTGGAAATTGTTACAATGAATGCTTTTGTACATTTATGTATACATATATTCCCATACTGTTCAGATACTCAATCAAAATGGCTTTTGTTTCTCAAGTTTCCAGATAAATGTAATGTACTAGTATGTGCATGCCTTGCTTATTGTAAAAGAAAACATGTCTAGAATTTATACATGTTTACTTTAGGCAACGTGATCAACCAAAAACTATCAATCACATTTTTAAAGGCAGCCAAATCCTTCAGAAACGAGCTGCATGTTACTTAGCAACTTTAACTATTTTTGCATGTGAGTCAATATTAGTAGCACCCACATTCCGCAAACACTGAAACAATCATCCAGTATTTTAAAGACATTTTATGTCAGATGTAAAAGTTTAGGCCTGAAATCTTTGCTTTAAATGTTTTTGTGGAAACAGCTATGAAAAAGAGCAAAGAAAGTAAGGTTACTTTTAATTAAACACAGAAATTAATATCTAGCACAAAATAACACATTATTGATGTTGTAATTAAAATATTGTATTCTGAAAGACAAATATGTTAGCAAGGCAGAAGGATCTGGCCTTATTTTATTATACCTTAATAGAGAGGAAACAGAGTTAAACAGATGGCACTCAGGATTTCTCAATGAATTCAGCATCTGTGAGTCCATGTTGCATAAATGCCAATTAAAATGTGTCCAAGTAAATTTAAATCCCTTGCTGATAGAATGTAAGCCAACCTAGCTGGCTTAAAATCAAGGTTAAACTTAATCGTCTGCTGAACTTGTAGCAAGTTGCTCTCAAATTGTACAGAAATTCCCAGTGAAATAATAAAACACCGTTCCTACTGATTTGTATTTATTTACATTCATAACTCTCTTCTCAAGCATTGGGCTGAAGCACAAAGGAAAAAAAAATACTGTGTGAATCATTTCACAAGTCTAAACTGAAAAAATACTTCTTTGATTTAAAATGCTTCTGCAGAAATATTATGCAGAACTTTCCCTTTGGGTAGTTTTATGAAACAACTACTTTACAAGTGTCTTGATAATTTTTATTAACCACACAAGCCACTTTTTACTTTCCTTTACTCTGTTACTGACAAATTACCAGTATCATATATTAGGATGTCATCTAAATTTTTCATACAATGCAAAGTGTATGTTGAATATTATATAAAAAAATACATACAGAAAAGGCTATACAGAATAGTTAAAGCAGCATTGTTATGCAACCCTATAGCAGTTATAATTCAATTTGGCATTCAACCGTCCTGTAATAATGCACAGAGATGAACGGGAAAGACAGAACCTTTGGTATAAAAACCCCCACCCAACACCACCCAAGAGCAAAACTCACAAAACTTTGAGATTTGGCCATATATTTCAAGAAGTACAAAGTGCAGTCTAGTAGGTCTGTACCCAGGAAAGCTGAGCATCCACTCCCATGAGAAAAGAGAAGGCATTTTTGTGATGTGCTGAGCCATCCATAAAAATTTGGTATCATTGACTGAGCTGGGGCAAAAGTACACCAAGCAAAGCTTGGATCTTTTGCAAAGCTAATCAATTAAGTCCCTTTATACAGAATCCATGTGTGCAGCCTTTTCCCATACCAATTATTTCATGCTGGCAGCGTTTTGTTGAGGGAAAAGCCAGTCAGAAACTACAAAACATACAATATAACACCAAATGAAATTAAATGCCTGAAGTGCAGATTGCTATCTAGGAAATGAAATCTGAACTATTCATGCATGTATACATACTAGTAATAAATTGAATGATGGTAGTCAGCGGAAGACCTAAATGTCATTAGGAAGAGTGCAATAGAAACACTGGTGCCACACTCAGCAACTATAAAATGAAAGCTTTCCTTGAAAGTGGGAAAACAAAAGGTTTACCACTGTTTTCTATAATAGCAGGAATAAAGTGACCCAGCAAGATGCATATGCATCCCTATGTATTTTTAGATTATAGAAATAATATTGGATTTTGACCAGTTCATTAATTCAATAAAATCTGTTTCTTAGGCACTTCTGCAAGATTGGCCAGGGAAGACATCTTCATGTCTTTCATGGAAAGCCAATGCTCAACAGAATGCACACAAGGAGCCTGATTTTCAGACCCATTCATCACTATTGAAGCTCTGGCTGAGCAGCATACCTCAAAATTGGGTCCCTAAGCCTATTAGTAACAAAAGACAATGGTATTGGAGAAGAAAGGAAATAATAAAAAACCCAAACAAAACCCAAAGCACCATGCAGCCGCTCACTCACCTCACCCACTCCCACCCCCTCGCCCCCGCCCCGGTGGGACGAGTTGAAAATACAAAGGCAAGCCTTGTGGGTCAAGATAAGGACTGGGAGGGATCACTCCCCACTTATGGTCACGGGCAAAAGACAGGCTCAACTTGGGGAAGAAACAAAATCAATTTAGTTTACTACCAATCAAATCAAAACCAAGGATATTAGGAAGGAAAACCAAACATCAGAACACCTTCCCCCCCCACCCCTCCCTTCTTCCCAGCTCAACTCCACTCCCTGCTCTCTCTCCCTCCTCCCCCCGGCGGCGCAGGGGAACAGGGGATGGAGGTTGAGTCAGCTCGCCACACCTTGTCTCTGCTGCTCCTTTCCTCAGGGGGAAGATTCCTCACTCGTCCCCTGCTCCACCGTGGGGTCCCTCCCACGGGAGACAGTCCTTCACAAACTTCTCCAACGTGGTTCCTTTCCGCGGGCTGCAGTTCCTCACAAACTTCCCTGGCGCGGGTCCTTTCCGCGGGCTGCTCTCCAGTCACACACTGCTCCAGCGCGGTTTTTACCATGGAGTTACCGCCATCTTGGGGAGCCTCTGCTCCACCGCTCACCCCCATGGGCTGCAGGGGGACAGCCTGCCTTCTCAGCACGGGCTGCAGGGCCATCAGCCTCCTCAGGCGCCCCCTCCTCCCCCTCCTTCTTCACTGACCTCGGTATCTGCAGAGGGGTTCCTCTCATGTTCCCACCCCACAATGCCGGTTCCCCTTCTTAAATCTGTTCTCCCAGAGGCGCTCCCACCGTCACTGATGGGGTCAGCCTGGGCCAGATGTGGGTCCAACTCTTTGGAGCCAGGGGAGCTTCTAGCAGCTTCTCACAGGAGCCACCTCTGCAGCCCCCTCCCCCACTACCAAAGAAAACGTGCCACAGAAACCCGTAACACCAAGGCACACTACTCGACTGCCTTGTGCCTTAAAGTCTTTTATTGCAGTATAGAGTGACTGCAGTAGGAATGGTAGAATACTAAAATGTTAGGTAGTCAAGGGTCATATAGTAGTACAACATGAGTGACTATATAATTTACTGAGAAAAGCAGCACGTGGTCCAAAATAAGAAAACTTGTTATTCAAAATACCAATACCAAGAAAAATAAAACAAACCCCCTTCTAAGCACAGGTAGCATTCTGCAAAGAGGGAGGCTGAGGGAAGGAAAGACAGATGGACAGAGTAGCTCAGCACTGATGAAAACATGACCTGGTGCACACTGAGGGTGAGCGAACAACCGATGGCATTCAATTCAGACCCTTTCTGTCCTCTATCTTTACCTTCTGGGAGAAGCATTTTTGCTCGACTTACCTGAAAAGAGAATTTTGGGGGAGAAGCAAATTCCAACGGATGAATGGAACAGCCCCTGAAAGATATGCCTTAATGCCCTGCATGAGAGCACCAGCGACAAGAAAGGAGAGGTCTGTGTGCTGTGTTCTTTTGTACTTCTTTTGGTATCCAGTTATTATTCCTGATTGCACCTGTGCTTGAATTTCTTCTATTGGCTACTTTTCCAAACCTCTTCAGAGGCTTTATATCCTTGCATTTAAAAGTTTCACCAAAGTCAGGATATGCCCATTCCCCCAGTTAGTTGATAATGGCTGAATGTCACATACATCACAGCAAACTACAAGATTTTTGAAAGTGGATTCAGACATTGTGATGGTGGAGGCATCTCTAGCTTCACAAAGAAGTTTTGCAACTGATGGTTCAGATGTATTTGTCTCAATGGTCTTGGAAAACGAAAGGCAGAGCACCTAACAGGATGGATAAGGCTCTACACTAAGCACTAATCCTCACAATGATTGTAATGATACTTGAATTAGATTCTTTACTCCAGCTTGCAATGCACAAAATAGTATGATTCAACAATTGCTGTAATTCTCTGCAGTTGCACAAAGAATAAACAAAGATTCAACTGAGCAACGTGAATTATCTTCTACTGCAACTGCTGCTCTATTTTTTTCAGAAGATGTGACCTTCTAGTAACCTTGTTCTGTGGCTATGAATGAATGGAAATTTTGAGTTTGACCTCACTTTATGACCTCTATAAAGAGAATTATACTACAATGATTTTGCATCTTTATGTCAGCATGTCAGATAAATATTTTATCCAATTGCTAACTGGGTAATGCATTTTCAAAACAACTCACAACGCTGAATGTATTTTTAAAATATATTGCTAAATGAAGCAAAAATTAAACTAATTTTTTAATATTTAAATGTATTTGACATTTAAGAAATATTGGACATACTTGCCTTAGTGAAAATGCATTATGCATTAAAAAAGCTTTAACTTCCCGTAGGAAGTAGTACCTATGAATAATACATCTTTTTCTAATGCCTTTTTGTGTACACAAAAACATCAATTTGTACCTAGCTTAAAAAAAATCTAAATTACAGGTAAGCCATCTAATGTGTCCCTTAGTACCTTTCGGCAAGCTTAGTCTAATCAGAGTTTTTCCACTAAATTACCCGGATCAACAGAAACCCGGCACAATTATATCCTGCTCTCTAAAATAGCGCATGATCTTTGCTCATGTGGGTAATTGCCAGGGTGGAAAATTGCAGTGAGGATGAGGGTACAGATGTTCTTTTTCAGTTGACCAAACAAAATGAAAGAAAACAAAGAATTCGTGTTTCATAATGACTTCTATTTAAGACGCAGTTTTAATACACACTTACACACATATAAACAAATATAATGGGAATTTTCAACAGATTTTTCTAACCGAAGATTCCACTCTTCTGTTGATGGTACAGGAAAAGATTAGGTTTTAAGGGAGAGAAAGTATTAATAAAGCATCAGTATGTGAAAAACAAATGTTCAATGTTTGAAAACTGTACTAATATACACTATGATACTTACTAAGTTAAAGTTGTTGAAGAGGTTTCCAAAGCAGGATAGATACACTGGAGAAAATCTTTTGTACTAGTACGCAAAGATGAAAGACAAGCAATCTCAGCACTCACAGGATAAAAAAGATTTGCCTGCAGTCATTATTACTGCTACGTTTACTGGTCCCCACCACTGAAACCAGAAATTGCACTTTAAGGGGAAGAAGGTAGGTCATCATGAGTAAAGTCCTATGTATTCACCAGAGATTGTTGCAGAACCATGCCCACAGAAGGGACATCTCATGAAATCCGTTTTCCAAATCTCCCAACCCTCCCATCTTGTTCTTCTCTCCCCACAGGTACTCCTTGCTCTAGTATAGCTTTGGGAGCTATTCTCCATTATATGTTTGTTCAGTGAGATACCACCAAGTTGTGGGATTTTTTTGTTTCTTACAATTAATTATTTTACATTGTACCCCAAAACCATCATTAAGCATCATTGCTGTTAGTTGAGTTTTTTTAACATTTATTTCCAAAAACATGCTGCTTATTCTCAAATACAAAGCAAAACAAACAAAAAATCCCTAGCAATTATTTTGCATCGACATACATTGGCACCAGTCTTCATTTATAACGATACAGAGTGATTTAAGATTTTTCTATATTACAGGGAGTCGCAACAAGAAAAGGAGACACAGAACCAGGCAAAGGTGGTGGAAAGCTTAGAAGAGCACCTGTTCAAAGCCAGAATGCCACAGAATCCCTTCATGTAAGTGACAGCAGTTTTTATCAAAATGAGAAGCGTGACACATATCGGAAAAGGAGGAGTTGGAACACGACTCCTGCTGACCCGAGAGAATATACTATGGGCAGTAGTGAAAACCAAATTGCCTTCCTTTACCAACACTGAGAAATACCTGGGCTGAAGATCTTCCACCAGTTTACCCAGGAGCCAGGAGAAACCAAAATCTGCACCGTGTTATGTTTCCTGTCTTTCAGTCCCTCATCAGAAAAAGTATTTGTATTTGAGAAGGAGGACAGCAAAAGTTAATGGGTGTCTTTTATGTGTAAGTTTTGCTTTTGTGAGGGGTGCAAGAACCTGCAGCATCTCAAGAATAGCTGCATAACTAATTATGAGGTAGGCACAGGCTAGAGACAAGCGTTGTCCACCTTCTATAGTCTAAGCAACAGTGCTTTACTGTTAAAGAAGACTTTTGTCCTTGTTTGAGTTGCTTGGACACAAGTAATACTCTTTCTTGTTCAACATGGATACAAAAAAGACCAAGAGGCACCCACATCACACCCGGACAGCATGCTACTATCACCTGTCTCGAGGGCTCCATTACATCTAAGCCTATTATTAGGGAAGGAAGCATGACTCAAAGTCAACCTGAGACTGGGAGCTAGGTATAGATTAGCTACCCTCAGCCTCATTTCTCACAAAATTCAGATTCGTTGACACTCTTTACAACTCCTTTCATTACTGGTTCCTACCAGCATTACTGATCGTTTCTTTCAGATGATTCCATAACTACTGCCTCTCTGCACTGCTTTGCTATTCACTGTAAATATCACGTGTCAGAAAAGGAATAAACATCCATGTATGGGATAAACTGCATCTGAAAATCAACCATATTTTTTCAGATGTCTTTTTACAAATCATGCTACAAGCCATCTGCTCAGCGCTAGGCTACACAGAAGAAGCACTTAGAGGAACTGCCTTTCCCTAAGGTTTCTGAATACTGATAAAGAACAGAATATGCAATTATTTTACAATAATATATGCACTGTTATGTATGCATATTCCTGTATGATCTCTAACCATGAACAGGGATAAAACTATTCTTCCTATCAACCTCAAGTATGTGTTTTATTTATCCTCATTTAGAATAAAGTAATCAAAATCATCTGACAAGCGTTCAACAATAACAAATACATAATTACAAGAGTTACAGATGGAAAGAGTAAATCCACTATTTTTCAGCACTTCACAGTGTTACCTATCTGGAGGAGAGTCAGTTCCCATTTGTTTCCTCTGCAGAGTACATATGCATAAATATAGGCTAGGCTCACCCACGCTTTGCAGTTCAGCTTTACAGCAACAAAGCTTAGACAAAAATATAGCATCCTTTGGGCTATGTTTCTCTCTGAACCAGTGTGTCAAGAATCAGTCATACAAGGCAGGTTCCTCAGATGCTGACCTTCTCTCAAATATGCAAGTGACAATGAGTGAGAAGAACCATTTCATTTCTATGTAATGGCCTAACACCCACAGGCTTAGTTGATGACTGAAAGATCTGTCATCCTTACACTTTCAAATATTTGCTCCAAGAGGGGAGGAAGGCAAAGTAGAGAACAACTTATTCACTGCCTCATAATGGACGTAAGTCTGAAGCATAATCTTTCGCCGTCCCCAAATCCAAAAACCAGGTTGTGGTGCAGGATTTTAGCTACTTATATCTAGTTAAGCTAAGCACTGAATAGTGTGTTTCTCTTTGCCTTGCCTTGGCAACAGCTGATCGATCTGCAGTTCTCTGAGAATTGTTGAAAATACCTTTTTCTGCAAAAAGTATCAACTTCAGAAATTTTGGGAACTGTTTCTTGATTTGACTTGAATCACTGAATAGCTTCAACAAATATGCATTTAAATTTAACAAATGACATATTAACAATACTTAAATTGCCTCCCAAACAAAACTGAGAAGGAAAGGGTATTAGCACTGACACCCGTAGTATATAAGCTGGTGGCACAAACTGGCTACCTCTCACACCCGAGAGGTCAGGAATTAAGTTCACATCTCCTTGTTTTGATTCATGGAGAAACTTTTAATGTTGTCTTTCCGAACAATGTCTCAAACGGTAAGCTTTTGGTTTATCTAAATAATAAACCCCCTAGTATTGGCAGCTCCATCCTATTCTTATTTGTAAGCTCTGTTCTCCGCAAAAAGTTAGGCGTACTACTGGAGTAATTTAGCATGCAGCAGTTTTAGGCTTCAGGCTGCTTTAAGTATTTGGTGTTGGAAATCATCTTTTTTTACAGCAACACTGTCAAAATTGTTCCCTTTAGCAAACATGTCAGCGTTTAATTTATTAAGTAGTACTTGTAGCTCATAATAAAATATACTATGATGTGGCCTGTATTTTTGATGCCGTGTTCACAGAAACAGCTGGATGTTTGCACTATGGAGTTTACCATTATTCACACGATGCTTCAGTGACACAAAGACGTACTAATCTCTTGGTGTTTCCAAGAAGTGGGAAGTTCTTCAAAACTATTTTAATCAATAAGTATATACTTATCAGTACCAAAATGGGAGTATCAGGACTCAGTCAGGTTAATTTACTGTTGTTTCATGACTTTGTCTAAAAGCTTGCAAAAAATCCACAATGTCAGAAATGGCTCACGCGGATTATTGTCCACTGAATACACCAGCCTGCTAAGGCATTGTCTAAATGGCATTCCTGTTCCACTATAAATATGCTATACACCTTGCATGGGCCACTCAGGGTGTAACTGCCTCCTGCAGACAGATTGCAGAGTAGCTAAAATCAATCAAGTTAGTATATTCCCATGGTGCGATACCAGTGATGTGGGGATTCCACCACACGTCTGAAATCAGTGAAGCCACATAACCCAGCACCTGAGGTAACAAACCTACTCATCAGCATTTACCAATCTGGGAACAGAACCACACTGGTTGCCTCTGCAGTGTGAATGTGCTTTTACTTTCTCTAGTCCCAGTTTCCCATCTGCAGAAATGCATAGGTTACCACACAGCCAAAGGTCATAAAACATTAGAAACATGAAGGCCATATGAAAACCTCTGATAGATGTAGAACATGACCTAGATCTAGACATGAATACTGAAACATAGATAAATACTGAGAGGATTTAGATCACTGAGCCCTTCATAAACTAAAATGGTTTTATGTTAATGAAAATCCTTCCATCCTCTCCATGTTGCCAGAAGTACATGCACATATGTTACAAAATTCAACTTATTCATAGCTTTCTGTGCTTAAGGTCCTATCTTTGCCACAGACACATTTTGCTTGACTACACTATCAATATGTTAACCTGAGAAGCTATTAACAAGATGCTTCACTGTATTTGTTATACGCACATTAAATTCTGAAATTAAAGCCTGCAAAGCAGTCATTAAATAGATTTAAATCATACTGAAACTTTACAAGTGAGATTTTCTATTGTCTGTTTATAACATAAAAAGCACAGTAATAATTTATGTGATATGGATCTGATAACTTCTATTCACCTGTTCTAATGGGAGCATGAGGTTAATAAAAGATGCTGATTGAAATGAAAGGTGCCATAATTGGAATCTCATCTTTTCATTTGCTCTCATACTATCAAATCCTGCAGAGTAAACGGCTGTCAGACTCCTACAGCAAAATATATGAGGACTTTACATCACTGATTTTTATTGGTTAATGAGGCTGCTGCCATACCTGGGTCTAGGCTACCATTTTATGTATGCTCAAATTAAATTTACATTCTTTAACAAGCTCCTTGAAGCTCTGTTGATATTATGTGTACTCTAATTATTGCTGTATTGTAAAGTTATAAGTAATTACGTTAACCTGAGTTCAAGTCAGATTGTTAAAGTGCAGGAATAGCTACAAGAAATGACAGGAAGAAAAAGGACAGCAGTTCAATATATTCATGGAGCTGGACTACACACAAGCATTATATTCCCACAGGTTTCCACGTTTTTGAATTGCCTAAGTAGTGTTAATTTTCAGTGACAAGACAAAAATTCATAATCTTATCAGAATCCACACCTGGATAGATATGATTCAATTCAGACCATGAACTGAAGAAATCTTTCTATTGCCTTCCATCCCTTTTTCACATATAATATCCCCAAACTACGAACCAACAGTTTCACATGCTTAAAACTCACAGCACACATTCATATATACACACATGCAAACAAGTATGCACACTTCACTGTTTGTTTGTCAGCAGTTCAGAAAAAGCAGGTCATCCAATGGAAATCCTGGTACCTCCCAAGATCCCGACAGTAGCTTTGTGTGCTGATTTCAGAGAAGGCCTTGGGGCTGTAACAGCTACACTAGCACTAACACAAAAATCTGTTTCCAAGCAAACCTGCTTCCAAGCATACTATGGGATTTTTTGGGGTGGTTTGGTGTTAATTTTTTAAAAATAATTTTAAAAGCCTCATGCACAGGCCAGCTCCTATGTAATTTACCTGAGAACATTTTTCAGCTAACTACCATGACTCCTCCTGGACTGACTCCATGGTTGTGGCTGCAATTCTGTAACACTGCTACAAGCTCACTCATCGCAAGACGTTGTTGGATGCTTTTTTTAAAGAAAAGCATGGAGAAGAGAAGAACAAAAGTTAAAGTAATGCCAACCACCGAACTTTTACCAATAAAGCAAATTCAAAATTTAACATGAAATATAATTCCTTATTTATTGCACTGAATAACTATTTATGATTTTATATTTGAGTATACTGGAGGATGGTACCAAATCTCCAAGCATTATATAAAACGCCCTCCACAGAAAAGACAACTATTCTCCTTTTTGTTTTCTTGGTGTTAGCCCATTATGATTTTGAAGTGGTTAAAAACTGCTTCCTGAAACAAACTTGTAGCTCAAGTACAAATGCATTCATATGTGTAATAACTGTAGTGTGTTTTTAAAACAATCAATAAACCTTCATGTTGAAGTACTTTGCCATCACCAACAGATCGTCTATAATCCACAAATTAATTAATTTTATTAATTCTAGTACGGAAGGATTTTTAAAAACTCAGACTCTAGTCTACATTTAGGTTTGCATTAGACAGTTCTAATCACATGATCGAATATTTTCTGAACTAAAATTAAACTTACACCTAGATAAAATGAGTGAATCTTGGGTCTGTAACAGCAGAATCTCTGTGGAAGGAGAGCCAAACAGGTAATTTATAAAACTGAACTCCATTTCAGTGACACTAAAATAATAGAAGGATTTATGAATAGTTTCTTTCCTTGTTACACAAAGATTACTGTGTCATCTAGGTGAGGCTGAGGACTTAAAGAGTATTTCACCTAAACTAATAAACCTATTTACCAAATCTGAACTCAGTGCTTACATTTACTCCTAATGAGTGCTGACTGATCTTGGCAAATAAAGTGAATTAGACCACACATAGCTGAGCCAGGCAAGTCATCACCAGTCAGTGTGTCCCCAGGGGACAGAATAAATAAGAATTGTTTCTCAGCTTATTTTTTTTGCAGGATCACCACAAATGCTCATGTTGATAGTAGCAGTATCTTGACATCCTTTCAGAGCTGTTCTTAGCACTGGTAATACCTTTTCTTGTTGAGACTTTTTTTACAAGTTAAAAAATGGAGCCATTTTAACAGTCGATTTTCTTTTTATCTGTCCAAACACTTAAAACACACTCATCACCTCTGTGATTCTAAGCCTCAGATTTGAGTGTTGTCACACAAACGATTATTGTGCAAATCCCCCAGGGCTTGGAGTGCTCCACGTCAAACAACGGGTTTCATCGCTGGTTTCCAGCATGGCAGCTCTGAGGTGGCAAGAGACTCCACTCCAAGGGGGTCAGAGGACCCGGCTGGTTTGACTCAGCTTCTCCTGACACCCTGAACAACTTGTGTCATATCTCTCTGCCTCGGACTCCAATCAGAATGGAAACAGCGCTATCTCTCAAAAGCTATGCCTAGAAAGCCTGAATAAAAATCCCATCTCTATGAGTATTCTCTATGAAAAATGCACAAAATACCACTAAAAGGTTCAGGGTATTATCACATCTAATTGCTTCTACCAAGAGCAATGCTGTAATGCCACCAGCACTGTCATCCTCGTGAAATGAAAATAGGAAAACTAGTCCTGACCTAATGAAAATGTAAACATAAAATATTGTGCCTTTACAAGTTTTGCGGCTTTCACTCAGTTAAGCGAGAACATGAAAAAGTATTTTCACGTTCCTGGTTTCATGGGAAGTCACTCGTGGCTCAGATCAGGAACTAAACCTAACACATGTCCTCTGCATCTATGCTGATCTCTTGACCGGAGTACAGCTGGAAGAAGGGAAAAGTCAATCTTTCCGGATGTACCTTTCATCACAAAAGTAACTTGGCAGAATGACGAACTTATTGCTCCCTGGACACCTTTTCCCTAGATGTTCTGGCTGCTGGGTTCAGAGCACGGGAGCGCAGTAAGGGGCCTGGGGCTGCGGGGGCTCAGGGCCGGCCCAGCCTTGGGGGGATTGAGGGCGACCCTGTCCCACCGGGGCCCTGGGGAGAGGGTCCCCAACAGTGCGGAGGGGAGGCCACGGCCAGGGCCAAGCCCAGGGATGGAGGACCGCCTGCCCCACCTGCCTCACACTGCGGCACAGAAATGCAGAGGGCCAGTGCTTTCAGAGAGAGCAATGAAGGGTGCCTGCACTTACTTGTGCCAGCAAGGCTTGGGAGATGCATATTCAACCTCTCCAACTGCATTGCTGAAGTTCAGTTACTGTACCTAGTCGTAACCTGATTTAGTCTTTCATGGGTGCTTACATTTGTGCTGCCTTTAACCTGGTTTCGGTAAATTTTGCAGCCATTGGCCTCCCATAATTTCCTCCATAGTTTAGTTGTGTTTTAAATAAAGAAAATTCATGTACTGTGTTATAGAGAAGTGTTGTTATAGCCAGATAAATCAGGCCCTCTGTGAAACTTTTTAGGTGTCAAATCAGAATGAAAGCAACATAAACTCTTCCAAAACAATATACAAAGGTTCAGTCTTATTTTTCATTTGCAGAAGTCACAAGCTCCAATGACATTATGTTTCACCCTCTCCCCCCCCCCAAACCAAACCTCTCTTTTTTGGCAAGGATAGGTATTAGAGGCGGATGATTTGGAACACGACAATGCTTGGACCACATCATGCTACTGACCGTATCACCACACAGGAAGCTGGAGCTCTTCAAAGGTTATTTTAGAGACATCAGAAACATTTGCAGCCTAATATAACAACAACAACATCTCCTTAAAAATAACAGTGCACGTGCTAAACTTCTTTGTGCAAAGGACACGGCTCATTTGCTCCCTGGAGATTTTCAGCTGTGCTGTATATTAGCTTGAATGATCATAAAAAAGCAAATATTACCTGCCACGAATTTTTTGTAAGTACATTGTGAGATAGTCCTCAAGTTCTTTTTAACTACACTTTTTGCCACCCGTACGTTTCCCAGATATCTAGGATCTGATAATCAGGAAATGCCGGTTAAAAATAAAAAAGAATTCAATGTTGGTGTAGTGTTGGAGGAGGAAACTAGCATGTCCTCTGCATACAAGCTTCAGACAAACTGGAAAAGTAGAAGGAATTGAGGGTTCCTCTAATTGAAATCTAGTATCCAGATAAATTTGCACATACCTAACTTTGTTCTCTTATTACAAAGCTGTTCAATTACACATGGAAAAATGGAGCACAATAAAAGCTGTGGCATCTATTCACACCACAGGAATCCAGTTTAATTACTCCCACTAGGACATATGAAGTATTTCCTAATGCAAATACTGGACTCTCAGAACACTGACATCAAGGACCTGCACTGTATTTTCCCCCACAGGGAAGAAATATAAAAAGTGTTGCATTTTACACTCAGTTTAAGCACAGTATTTTCTCATGATTCTGCTATAGAATGGAAAAGGCAAATCTCTAAGTTTTCAGTAAAGTCCTTGCAGATTTTCTAACATGAAATATGAATTTGCATAATGGATTATTGCAAAATACAGCTATTTCTGTAAACATTGACAAAAATGTAACACAGTACGCCCTGTATTCATTCATGGACCTGCCATTAATATATAAGTAACTTTCTGTAAGCACCAAGCGTTCTAGTGCTGTGTTTCACCATTAGCTATGCAGTTACAAATCAGTAAAAGTTACAATCAAAATGGGTGATAAATTTGTAAAACGTATCAAAGACCAAAACTTCATTTCTAAAGAAATGCCTGATCAGTGGCAATAAACGTTGGCTTTAAAGATTTTAAAGAGGATAGATTGATTTGCTAATCACTTATTCAACAAGTCAAAAGATTTTTATGGCACAAAATTTGAAACTGAATCTTAAACCTAAGCCAAATTAATATTTACTGCCAAACACTGAATCCAGCCTCTAAGTAAAGGAGTTTCATCCCTGTTCTCTGCCATTGGTCCACCTTTTGACGTTGCCCATGGTCACCTCTTCATACCCTTTCATCAGTTGCTCTCACAGACCTCCTGTTCCACTTCCAAGTTATTTCCAGTGTCTTCTGCTGGTGCACAAAGGGAGGCAGTCTCCAAGCAGTGACTCTACGCTGGTAACCTGGGCTCCACCACAGAGGTCAGCTGCAGCACAGCTGACAGTCCTCCACACTAGGTACTTGACTACTACAGAAATTAAAATTTTTATTTCCTATATTTTAAAATAAATAAATAATAAATATGAGGGGAAAAAAGGTCCTGAATCTACAGACTACCACACAAAGAGTTCCTTTTATCTCCCCAGAGTCTAAGGACTTCATATGAAGTCCCCTGAAACAGCAACTGAGTACCAAAGCACACATCTGTCACGAACGAAAGCTTTTATTCCAGTGACAGAAATAAGAAATAGATTTTAAGAAAGCGTCTGTGTGTTTTCATGAAAAGAATCTGTCATTTGATCCTGGGAGGAAAAAGGATCATGATTGGGCTACATTAAAAAAAAACCCCAGTCACAAAGTTTCATTTTGGAGGAAAATTGGGATTTACGTTGTCCTCCATGCTGTGCCAGCAATCCAAACATTCTCATTTATACCAGAAACAGTTTGGTTGCAGATCACACTTATAAATAAAAGTAAATTGGTTCTCAGTGTCTATGGTGAGTGAAATATACGCATAGTGAATTACATACATGCATATATATATATATATATATATGCCTATATATATGCCTTCATCGAAAATACTAGAGCTAATGTAGGGTCTTCTTTCAGTGTTATGTTCAAAGGTACAGTTAAGCATAAAAAAATCTTTTCAATATAACATTTTTAACTTGATATATCATTTTTAAAAAAACTGGATAAATGAAATGTTTTAGACAAATGTGGTAGATTGACCAGTTTAACTTCTGTACAGTGACATATACATATCTTTGCCATACACATAGCTTAAAATTGCTACCATGTGCCAAGTAAACTTTTACAGATGTTCAGCAATAGAGTTCAAAGAAACTGCATTGTGTCTTCCTGGATATATACCAGCCAAATATATAAAAACAAAGCAATGTCAAGATATCAAATGAAGTGTCCGTTTGCCAATGTTCAGATAAATGAGAGATGCAGGACTGCTAATATTCTTTCTTTCCAATTACTTGAACTACATTCAAACTATGCAGTTATTTTGAGCTTACATTGTGAGGCATTCCAACTAACCTATGACATGTTTTAAAGTGACTTTCCCCCTTGGCCTTCAAAAAGATATTTCTACATCACAGTACATGCGTGAAATCCTCCTCTGAGAAACTTTTGTGTGCACACATAGAGAAACTGTCTCTCTTTCTCTCAGCATTATACGCATTATCGAGAGAAAAACATACTCTTGTTGCGTGGGGTAAGTTTAATCACAGAAAACATTTAAGAATTTTGCTTGGTAGAACCAATAATGTCCTAGATAAGGTATGCCTACATAAGGTACCACCTCTGCCCCAAAGGGTCTGCTTTTATTTTTTATTGCTTTAAAGACAAATATATTGCAAATTCATGCAATAAATCTAAAAATCTTCTAATGAAGCCTGTAACTGTATGGCAAGTTTAATTCCTCATGTCCTGTTGACCATTCACCTGTTCTGTACTTCTGCGCTCACTAATCCATTTTCCCCAAGGCCATTTCTAACTTTCCTAACTTTTAAACATCTGAACATATCCAGTCACTTCTCAAAATAAAAATAAAGCCCCCTCCCCCACGAAATATTTCCTTTCTTTCTCTCCATTGTGTAAACTTCCATTTACCTCTTTATGCCCAAAACACCCCCATGCACACACTCTAAATTACACTTCCCTAAGGCATAGGACAAACAATATTCTGTCCTGGAACAGTGACAGGTTTAAAGTATAATATTTCACAGCCCATTAGGGCTGGAAAGAGAGGCTTTTTAGCATTTCATGAGCTACAAATTCCCTTTCCAATAAGAGAGATCCTGCTCCTACTCTGGGTTATTCACTCACACTCTCTCTATATTCATGTACATATGTATACACACAGGTATACACCCAGCCTAATACATATCTCTTTATATGCATCAATCACATTTTTTCAACAGGAAATTTATGGAAAAGCTGTATTAGACAATTTTTAAAGGTTTCTAAAATTCATTGCTTACAATTTTCCTATCTTTTCTAGTTCCACACAGTTGGATTTGTTATATGAGAAGAATTCAGTCAAGCAAAGGAAGAGATGAGAAATAACATCAATGCAACCGAGAAATAATTCAAGAGAGTTTTATGAACCTAGATTTTTCTTCCATGCAAGTTATGTGGTACATACAGAATTCATGGTGTTTTGGTGTAACATAGAGGTTTTATTTGCCTTTCCTTAGGATGAACTGCAGAAGTAACTTATGGCTTTCATACGCAATACCATCAAAAGCTCTTGCCAATAAAAAATTACTACCAACCCTTCATGCTTTCTTCCCCTCTCTTAGATCTAAAATTCCCTCTCCTATAAAATAGTCTATAGTTATTACTACTGAAAAATGACAATTTTTTTAAAAATAAAAAGACAATAAATTAGAAAACACAATTTTGTGAGCAGTGGAATTAATGAAGCCTGATTTCTTGCAGATTTGTATCTCATAACCAGTTGCTCCAGTATCTAACAAGGTGGCAACTTAAACTGTAGTTTTTCACTAGTTAGGTAATTTACAACAGCTCTGTTCTCTGGTGTCTCCTAATGGCTGAACTCATGCACAGTACTTCCTCCAAGGTCTCTCGCTCTCTGGCTTTCTCACCTCGGTGCCTGTATTTCAGGAAATTTGTAGGAACAGAATATCTGAGAAACTGGGTCCTCTCTCACCCCTTCAGATTTGGTTGAAATTGGCCAGTGAGTGAAAAAACCTGTAATTGTGGGAAACACTCACATGCATGTGGATGCACGTGTGCACACACACCCAGGCACACATAGTGTAATCACATAAACCTCATTTCCTTCGGAAACGAGGCTAAAAATGACATAGCAACAGCAGATGTGAACACAGTTATGAAAAGCAGCTGCATGAGTTTTCCACGAAACAAACAAACATAAGGTCAACATGCATCCAGGTTTCCTTTAATAAAGCTTAACTGGCAAGCCTTTGAAATATTTACATAAATATTTTAAATATCCTTTTTCTGTGGGGCAGAAGACCTACATCTTGACATCAGTTCATGTAAGGCCTGTTTCTTATTTTCTCTGGGTCAAATTCTTACCCACTGAAGTCAATAGAAGCCTTATCTCTGACTTTTAAATCTACAGTCAGGATTATTTTCTCTGAGTATATTGATATAATTTATATGGGTGTGCTCATACCTCCCCTTTCTCTGGCTGCACTTATATAAATAATAACATTTTTGTATCTTCTCCATGCCATACACAAAGGTATTTGAGTAATTCCAAAATCTACCACTGACAAAATATGTATGAAAACCTTCCTAACAAAATGAATTAGAACCAAGAGACATTTGGAAACAAGTATCACCACAGAACAGCCCTATAGTCCTAACTACAGAGATGAGCTTTTCACTGCTTTGGACAAGGGAAAGGGGCAACAGAATCCTGCCCCGTTATCCCCTCTTCCACTATGGAAGAGATTTAATCCGGAGAAATCCACAGCACTCCTACCTTTTATACCCCACCTCTCTTCTCTCATCTGCTTCAGAAAGCTCAAGAAGAAACCAAAGCTAGTGCTCTAATTAACCCCCCCAAAAGACGTCTCATGTTCATGAATCTGTTCCAAATATTAGTTTATACATAGCTTAACATTATTAGTTTCCAATACATCACAGGAGCTATGTTTCCTCTTCAAGTGTTCCTCAAAGAAAGCTTCCTATACAGAACTTGCATAGTTTGAATGTTTCAGCTAAAGACAGTATTAGTTGCTGGTTTTATACCACTTTCAGACGTAAAAAGGGTTATCTTAACAGCTGCTATGTCAAAGGCACTGAAAGATTAAAAAAATGCAACTACATTTTGAAATAGTCTAACAAGCGGTCAGTTTTGCAGTGTACTGACCATATTCATAGAAACACAGAATACCAAGATTGTTCCATTGAGAGAAATTTTGCTCTTGTGTCCAATCAGAATGTCCCCAGGAGTAACTTGTACCTGTTACCCCTTGTCTTTTCCATGTGACTCCTTGTAAAAAGGGAGTCTCAGTCTTCTTTGTAGCCACCCTTTAAATACTGGAACATGGTGATAAGGTCTCCCCTAAGCCTTCTTTTCTCAAGGCTGAACAAACCCAGTTCTCTCAGCCTTTCCTCATATGGCAGGTTTCCCAGTCCTTTGATCATCTTTGTGGCCCTTTTCTGGACCCTCTCCAGCCTGTTCACAGCTTTTTTGTATAGCAGCAACCAAAACTGAACACAGTGTTCCAGGTGTGGCCTGACAAGTGCTGAGTGGAGTAGGATGACGACTACTTTATCTCTGCTGGTGATGCCCTTGTTGACGCAACCCAGCATCCTGTTGGCTTTCCTTGCCGCAGCAGCACACTGTTCGCTCATATTAAGCTTCTTGTCCACCAGGTCCCCCAAGTTCCTTTCCGCAGAGCTGCTTCCCAGCCAGTTAGATCCCAGCCTGCGCTGCACTCCTGCATTATGTTTTCCCAGGTGCAAGACCTTACATTTGTCTATGTTGAACTTCACAAGGTTCTTGTAAGCCCACTCTTCCAGCCTATCCAGGTCTTCCTGCAAGGTGGCTCTCCCTTCCAATGTTAGACAATATTATTAGACATTCATGAAAACCCCACAGAATGGTTTGTCTTGGAAGGGGACATTAAAGATCATCTAGTCCAACCCCTTTTTATAGGGGAGTTTTTATTTTCCTAAACTCTAATTTCACTGGGCTTTGTAGTGGTTTTAATGTAACTTCTCCTCTGAAACACAGGACAGTTTCATAGGAGATAAGAGAGTTCAGGCTGTTATTTTTTAGCTGTGTGGCTGATCCCTCGTTGACTAAATTACACCCCCCC
>VYZV01038984.1:7029-42686 GCA_013401275.1 Pandion haliaetus | reverse complement strand
AAGTGCAGGCATTCCAGCTTGTTTATATCAAATCAGTCTGGAGAAGAAATGTTGATAGAAATGTGCCCTGAGAGTGGAAAGTGGTTAAGATAGTAGGTGACCGTTAGTTCTTGAATGAATTTGTTCCAGTCTTAAGATGGGCCTCTAAAAGCTGTCTTCCATGCCATCAAATTTATTGTGGATATTTCCACTATGGTTAGGTTTATGCAGCTGAGCTGAACTGACACTTTCTTCTGTTGACCCCTAGTCAGTGAAGTACTTTGTGTGGGAAGACCTTAAACTTCTGTAGTTACTCTGTAAGGACTAGTTTAAAGAAGGAATAATGATCACAGTGTACTTCTAGACATGTTTGAGAGCTTACCAACAACTTACCTAATGTTTTTTGATTAATGTTTTTACTGAGAATAGGAACATTTATTAGAGGTCTGGGATTTTCTTTAGATTTTTGTATAGATGCTTTATACTACGAAAAATTGTAGTGCTTCATGGAAAAATGGAATTATTTTTAAAATTTATACAAAGCATTAAAGCAAAGCAAAGTACTTAGTTTGAATTAAAACTTGGTTCAGTTTCTTTTTCAAGCTTTTAAAAATTTAGAAAATTTAGAAAGTTTTAATTCTGGTTTGGTTTTGTTTTTTAGTTTGTTTTTTTTAATTAGAAAGTTGATGTATTTCATTTAGAGAATATCAAAATGGCAGGTCAGTTAGAGAATATCAAAATGGCAGGTGTCACTGGGCAAAAGTCATCCTAGGAATGTTTTTAATTGTGTTTCTGTGTCACTGATTTCTGTTTCATAGAAACTTTTTTATATAATTTTAATTTCTTAGGTATAGCTTCTGTTATGGATTTAAAATTTCCATGCTCCACTTAGGATTTGATTGGAATATCAGATTACTGCACTGAATAATTGTGAGATTCTTTAAAAAATGAAAAAGATGATGTTGCTAAATAGAACAAATACGGCTTTATGGGTCTAGATATTTAACCGTGAAGAAGGAATTTACACTGGTGAACAAGGCAGTCTAATACAGTGAAATTTTAAGAATGAGGGGATTGAATAATAAAATACCTAAATGAAAGTATATCAAGACTAACCTCACCAGTATGAACAAAAATGTTGTATGGTAATATTTTGAAAATTAGAGTAGCAGTAAACAATCTTTTCAAATTCAGCTTTTATTACAGGTGCTGGTGCTGTATTATAGGCATAAACATTAGTATTTATTTATTTTGTGGAAAGGTTATAAAGCACATGATTCTCTATATTGCAATTCCTAGGTAGATCTTTATTCTAAAATAATTAGGAATGTGAATGTATAATTCTCTGTAGCAGATTACAGCTTGTTAGGGAAGGTTTGGAGCGCAGCACTGTGAGCTTTTGGTGAATAATTTGTATTCTGTGTTTCTTAATTTGCAATGAAATTGCTTCTTATCTAAGCAGAAAGCTTCAAATTTTTCAAATATCTGCTAAATGTCAAATCTTGAGCAGCAAACTTGAAAAGGGAAAGACTCTCTATAACCAAAGTAATAGTTTGTGGGGGTTGATAAAAAGTCTTATTACAGTGTTTGGTAAGTCAGTCACTGAGGTGAGCTGCTCTGGAGCCGGCCTGGTCCGCGGCAGGTCTTCGTGCACAGCAGGGCTTCCTGAGGCAGGGAAATACCAGGGCAGCAGAGGGACCTGCCAGGAGCCGGCACCTCTTGCAGGAGATGCTGACAAGGCCTGGGCATTTCCAGAGGAACCGCAGCCACCTCCACACCTACACAAAGCAGCCTAGGGAGCCCAAGCGACCAGGGTGTGGCATGGCACTTAGCACCAAAGGGCATGCAGGAAGGGCATCGTCACACTACCAGCTCAAAAAGTGGTGCTCATCACCCCCACAGAAAGAGCTTAGCTATGGTATCCACCTAGCGGAAAGCTATGTCCTCTGCACTCCTCTCTGTCACCAGAACTGATGTGGCTACCCAGACAGAGCTCCCATGAAAACATGCAGCCATCTGTTGTGTCCCAAAGTTGGAGCGACTCAGGTTCGTGGATTTCCTTTGTCGGAATTAAGGTGAACCGACACCAGGGGAGTTCAAACAACAATTCAATATTTATTCAACCTAGCTAACCTTGCCCAAGTACAAGTGGATTTATCAATATGAACCTTGCATCATGTCTTTTAGCCACTGTTTGAAAAGAGGAGAGAGGTGTAGAAAAAGAAGTGGAAAAAGGAACAGAAGGGAATCCCTCCCGTTGAGTCACGAGGTTCAGAGTAGACCCCCTTACTTTCTGAACTCCTTCTCAGAGAGGAGCCCAGGGGCGGCTAGATCCACTCCTAGTCTCAGACTTGGTCAACGGTTTATGTTTCAAAGGATGGGGTGTAGGGACTTGTGGAAAAGAGAGAGGAAAAAGAGCGAGAAAGAGAGAAAAGACAGAAATAAAGACAGAAAGAAAAGGAAAAGAGAGAAGAAAAGGGAGTCACCAGTCCTGGGTCCAGCGTTGGTCCAGCCAGCGTAGAGATCCAGTTCTGGAGGGCGCGCGCCGAGCATTCATTCTTCCTTCTTTTATAGTGTGTTAGTCGGTGGTCTCGACATGCGCAGTTCACGTTCCTGGGCTTCTCTGGAATCAGTCAGTGAGCTTGGGGGGGGGGTTCATTGGGAAGTTGCCTCTCTTTACTTGCTGGCATGACTGCTTAAGATAGAAGCACAGTCCCATCCTCTGCAGAGCCCTCTCTTCCAGGCCCATACGTTGTGCTCCTTCTCATGGTCACTTAAGATAAGGAATTGCAGCCTTGGCTTCCGTGCGCATATGCTATGGTCATTTAAGATAAGGAATCGCAGCCTTGGCTTCCAGGTGCATATGCTGTGGTCACTTAAGATAAGGAACTGCAGCCTTGGAGAAGTGCAGTCTGACCTTCCACGGGGCCCTCTTCGGCCACATTGTCCTGTTCACACAACTCAGCGTTTTTACAGAGGCATCTTTTCCACCAAAGTTCTGTAATGAATGTTTGAGACAATGCCTATAATTTGTCAGGCTGTCACACCATCCAGGTGTCAGGCTGCAGAGCATGCCAGAGCCTTTCATTGGTAAAGGATGGCAGTAGTGAGAACAGCTGTGTGAGGTGAGACCAAGTAGATGATCTGCTCAGCCTGGTAGAAGAAAGGTTAAGGAGCATTAGGGAGTCTGAGAAGGAGAGACTGGTGGAACCATGCTCTGCCCTTCCTGAGATAGAAACAGGAACATCCACCAGAAAAAAACCAAGATCAATGGGATCCTGTATCCTCCCCCCACCAGGCAGAAGGCAGTAACTTAAAGGAAAGCAGTGAATGGAGGCAAGTCTATGCTCGGGGTGGCAGGCAAACCCTCTCCTTGTCCACCTCACCTTCCCAGGTGCCTCTATACAATATGTAAGAGGCTCTGGGTGTGGAAGATCAGTCAGTTGATGATGTCGATGATGGTCCATCTATACCAGAGGTGTTGCCAGAGTCAGGAAGGCCTACCCCCAGTATCAAGACCACCTCCATGAGGCAGAAAAGACAGGTTATAGTTGTAGCTGACTGCCTTCTGAGGGGAACAGAGGGTCCAATATGCCAGACAGACCCTTGTATTAAGGAGGCCTGCTGCCTCCCTGGGCCCTCGGGTTAAAGACATCACTAGGAAAGGTGGTGGTGAAGCTGCAACACGTAGTCCAAGGGCAATCAAAAGAGACTTCAGGGCCTTGGGATGGTTGCTAAGGGAATCTGGAGCACAGGTAATTTTTTCTTCTATCCTTCCAGTGTGGGCAGCAATATTGTAAGAAAGAGACGGACTCAGTTTATTAATACATGGCTCTGTGGCTAGTGTCACCATCAGAATTTTAGGTTTTCCGGTAATGGGATGGTCTACATGGCACCAGGCCTGCTGGCACTGGATGGGATTCACCTTTCTGAAAGGAGGAAGACGGTCTTTGCTCATGAGCTAACAGGGCTGACTGACAGAGCTTTAAATTAGACTTGACGCCGGAGGGGAATAATATCAGGCTCACTTGTGACAAGCCATGGGATGATATGCCAAGGTTAGAGGGATGGGGTGCTAGTGAGGGCCCTCAGCCTGTTGCTCTGAGACTTGCTAGGTACACTGGAACACACTAAAAGTCTTGCGGAGGTGAGCCAGGGGCTCGTGAAGTAATAGGAGCCAACAGAGGAAGAGCGGTTAAATACCTCAAAGGGATTAAGGTGTTTTCCTCTAAAAAAGTGACACGGCTGATAGCTCGGCTGAAGTGCCTCTACACCAATGCATGCAGCGTGAGCAACAAACAGAAGGATGTTACGGGTTTGTGTAGTGCAGGGTTTTTTTTGGTAGTGGGGGAAGGGGCTTCTGGGGTGGCTCCTGTGAGAAGCTGCTGGAAGCTCCCCCGGACCCGCTTCTGGCCTAGGCCAAGCCCATCAGTGATGGTGGTAGCGCCTCGGGGAGAACAGATTGAAGAAGGGGAACCTGCAGTGGCTAGTGGGATTGGAACATGAGAGGAACACCTCTGCGGATACCGAGGTCAGTGAAGAAGGAGGGGGAGGAGGGGCACCTGAGGAGGCTGATGGCCCTGCAGCATTTGGTGAGACAGCAGGCTGTCCCCCTGCAGCCCATGGGGGTGAGCGGTGGAGCGGAGGCCCCCCAAGATGGCTTTGACTCCATGGGAAAGCTGGCGCTGGAGCAGTGTGTGACTGGAGAGCAGCCCGCGGAAAGGACCCATGCCCGGGAAGTTTGGGAAGAACTGAAGCCCGTGGAAAGGACTCACGTTGGAGAAGTTGGTGAAGGACTGTCTCCCGTGGGAGGGACCCCATGGCGGAGCACGGGACGAGTGAGGAATCCTCCCCCTGAGGAGGAAGGAGCAGCAGAGACAAGATGTGGCGAGCTGACCGCAACCCGCATCCCCTTTTCCCCTGTGCTGCTGGGGGGAGGAGGGAGAGAGAACCGGGAATGGAGTTGAGCCAGGAAGGAGGGTGGGGTGGGAGAAGGTGTTCTAAGGTTTGGTTTTACTTTCCAATATCCTTGGTTTGATTTGATTGGTAGTAAATGAAATTGATTTTGTTTCTTCCCCAAGTTGAGCCTGTCTTTTGCCTTGACCATAAGTGGGGAGTGATCCCTCCCAGTCCTTATGTCGGGACCCATGAGCCTGCCTTTATATTTTCTCCTCATCCCACTGTGGCGAGGGTGGGGTGAGTGAGCGAGCAGCTGCGTGGTGCTTTGTTACCATCTGGGCTGAAATCACGACAGAGGAGTAGGAAGCCACAGTCAGTGCTGCTAGAAAGCTATTACCTAGTTGCCATTACTGAAACTTGGTGAGATGAATCCCATGACTGGAGTGCGGCTATCGATGGCTACAGGCTGTTCAGAAGGGACAGGCAAGGAAGGAGGGGCAGAGGGTCTGCCCTCTACGTCAAGAAATGGATAGACTGTGAAGAGCTGTCTCTGAAGAATACCCATGAGCAGTTTGAAAGCTTATGGGTAAGACTGAGCCAACAGAGGGATCCTTGTGGTTGGTGTTTAATATGGGCTGCCAGATTAACAGGAGCTTATTGACAAAGCCTTCTTACTCCAGCTGCAGGAGGCAGTGGGCTTTCAGGCTCTCATCCTGCTGGGGGACATCAACCACCCCAGCATCTGCTCGAAAATCAGCACGTCGAGCTGTAGGTGATCCAGGAGTGCCTCAAGGATAACTTCTTAAGCCAGGTAATAACCCTACCAGAGGGGATGCATTACTGGACCTGCTGGTCATCAACACAGGTGAGCCAATTAGAGACATCAAGATTGGAGGCAGCCTGGGCTGCAGTGATCATGCACTGGTGGAGTTTGCAGTCCTGAGGGAAATGGAACAGGTGAAGAGTAAAGTCAGGACCCTGAATTTTAGGAAAGCAAACTTCCAGCTGTTCAAGGAGTTAGTCAATAGGACCCCTGGGAAACTATCCTAACCGACAAGGGAGCAGAACAGAGCTGGCAGATCTTTAAGGGCACTTTCCATAGAGCACAAGAGCCCTTGATCCCCAGGTGTAAGAAATCAGTAAAGGAAGGCAAGAGACCAGCATGGCTGAGTTGAGACCTGCAGGCCAAACTAAAGGGCAAGAAGGAAATGCACAGGCAGTAGAAGCAGAACAGGTATCCTGGAAAGAGTGTAGGGATTTTGGCCCGGTTGTGTAGGGATGAGGTCAGGAAGGCCAACATGTGGCTGGAGCTGAGCTTGGCAAGGGACGCAAAGAATAATAAGAAGGGCTTCTATAGGTATGTCAGCCGGAAAAGGAAGGTGAAAGAAAGTGTAAACTGGTAACAATGGACAAGGAGAAGGCTGAGGTATTCAACAAATTTTTTTCCTCAGTCTTCACTGGCAACCTCTCTTCCAACACCTCTTGAGTGGATGGACTGCAAGACCCCTGACTGGGCAAGCAAAGTCCCTCCCACTGGAAGAGCAGATCAGGTTTGAGACCACCTGAGGAACCTGAACATACATAAGTCTATGGGACCTGATGAGATGCATCACAGGGTCCTAAGGGAATTGGCTGATGTAGTTGCCAAGCCACTCTCCATGATATTTGAAAAGTCATGGCAGTCATGTGGAGTCCCTGGTGACTGGAAAAAGGGAAATATTGCACCCATTTTTAACAAGAGTGGAAAGGAGGACCCTGGGAAGTACCGACCTGTCATCCTCAGCTCTGTGCTTGGGAACATCATGGTCGAGATCCTCCTGGAGGACTGGGAGGTGATTTGAGGGAGCCAGCGTGGCTTCACTGAGGGCAGGTCTTGCCTGACCAACCAGTGGCCTTCTATGATGGAGTGACTACATCAGCGCACAACGAAAGAGCTACTGATGCCATCTCTCTGGACTTCTGTAACGCATTTGACACAGTGCCCCACAACATCCTTCTCTCTAAATGGGAGAAATATGATTTGATAGATGGACTGTTCGGTGGATAAGGAATTGGCTAGATGGTTGCATCCAGAGAGTAGTGGTCCACAGCTCAATGTCCATCCAGATGGAGATCACTGACAAGTGGTGTCTGTCAGGGGTCCATACTGGGACCAGTACTGTTTAATACACTCACCAAGGACATAGTGGGATCAAGTACACCCTCAGCAAGTTTGCAGATGACACTAAGCTGAGTGGTGCAGTTGACATGCCTGAGGGATGGGATGCCATTCAGAGGGACCTGGACAAGCTTGAGGAGTTGCCACGTCCCAAAGTTGGAGTGACTCAGGTTCGTGGTTTTCCTTTGTCAGAATTAAGGTGAAACGACACCAGGGGAGTTCAAACAACAATCAACATTTATTCAACCTAGCTAACCTTGCCCAAGTACAAGTGAACTTATCAATATGAACTGCATCATGTCATTAAGCCGCTGTTTGGAAAGAGAAGGGAGGTGTAGAAAAAGAAGTAGAAAAAGGAACATGAAAGTGTGTCAGAAGGATATCCCTCCCGTTGAGTCACAAGGTTCAGAGCAGACCCCCTTGCTTTCTGGACTCCTCAAAGAGGAGCCCAGGGGCAGCTAGATCCACTCCTACTCTCAGACTTGGTCAATGTTTTATGTTTAAAAGTATGAGGCATAAGGATTGTGGAAAAGAGAGAAGAAAAAGAGAGAGAAAGAAAGAAAGACAAAAAGAAAAGAAAGAGAGGGAAGAAAAGGGTTTCACCAGTCCTGGGTCCATTGTTGGTCCTGCCAACATAGAGATCCAGTTCTGGCGGGTGCACACTGAGAACTTGTTCTTCCTTCTTTCATAGTGTGTTAGTTGATGGTCTCGACATGCACAGTTCACATTCCCGGTGTTCTCTGGAATTGGTCAGTGAGCTTGGGGGGGGTTCACTGGGGAGTTGCCTCTCTTTCCCTGCTGGCATGACCACTTGAAATAGAAGCACAGTCCCATCCTCTGTGGGGCTGCCTCCTCCGGGCGCATATGCTGTCCTCCTTCTCATGGTCACTTAAGAAAAGGAATTGCGGCTTTGGAGAAGTGCGGTCCCACCCTCCATGGGGCCCTCTCCTCCAGCCACATTGTCCTGTTCACACAACTCCAGCATTTTTACAGAGGCTGTCTTCTCCACCAAAGTTCTTTAATGAATGTTTGAGACATTGACTACAATTTGTCAGACCATCACAGAAGTGGATCCATGCGAACATCATGAGGTTCAACAAGGCCAAGTGCAAGCTTCTGCACCTGCGTTGGGGTAACCCCTGGTATCAATACAGGCTTAGAGATTTATGCTTAGGTGAAGCAAGATTACCTGGTAAACCAGCTATTTCGTGGCCAATTTGTAATGGCATGAAGTCCATATGAATCTCTGAGCTTCGTGCTGGTTCTCTGAGTGTTGCTTTCATAGATTGTTCAGTCTCTCTGTGCCATTTGGTTTGCTATCTGTGGAAGCCTTCAGCCAGCCGAGAGAAAACCTCAGATTCAGATCTACAGTGGCATATAGACTGGATTGAATGCAGGACACCCTATCTAGACCAGGAAAAAAAATCTTTCCATGCTTCTATTTTTTCCTCATGCTTCTGTTCTTCTTTTTCTACTTTTCTACTTTTATTTTAGTGGGATTTGATGTAGTATTTCAGAGGTGTTGTCACTAAAAGAATGTGAAAAGCAATTTTTTGGACTCCTAAATATTTTCAAGATTTCAAAAAAATTCTTGTCTGAAATTAACACAAGTTGAAACCCTGAAGAATAAATTGATAATTTGAACTAATTTCCTATCAGCAAGATCAAAATCTGTATCTTAGTAATTTTGAAATTATTTTTTTAAATTTTGAGCCTTGTTTATAATTTTTTTAATACAAGATAATGTTTTAATAGTGTAACTTTGCAGTACAGAGAAAAGTTTACAAAATAGTAAAAGAAAATTTAGCTATATAAAAGCTTTAAATTGTTGATGCTAAAGAGCAATGCTGCTATAAAACTATGACAGTATAAATGGACTATAAACAAATTTAGGCTTTATAGGACAAAGAGATTTCTACCCGTCTACCTAGTGAAGTTCTTGAACAGTCTTCCAATGGGAATAAGGTGTGCTGACAGGCCCAGTTCTGTTATGCTAGAGCTCATACAGTTTGTGAAAGTGATCCTGTTATGCTGATTGCTTCTCAGAATGAAGGACTGGGCTCAAAAACCTGTGAAGTTGCTTTCCATCCTGCCTTTAATTCAGAACATAATTAAAACTGACCCTTCCTGTAGTTTTAGTTTTGATTGTAAAAAATATGTCAAAAAAATGTTGTTTAGGTTTTTCTAGAGCATTTGTACCACTCTGAATTACTGAACAAATTGTAAACTACTCCTTGAATCTGTCTGCTTTCCGCATACAGAATCCAATGCAGTTTTATTGGCAATGACTACTTTTTGCTTTTCAGCCTTCATTTAAGTGGGAAACCAAATTGTAGTGTAGGAGGTTGACAATTACCATTCAACTTCTTGGTGATTATTTTTAATAAAAGGAATGTTGGAGTCCTAGATACAGTGCAATTTTAATGAAATAATGAGCTTCCTGACTACAGCAGACTGAGCTTTGTCTGATTTTTGCAATGATGAATTGACCATGTCAAACTTTGCATTCTAGCCTAGTGAAATATTTTACTATGAAAGTTTAATTTTCATTCTTTATTTATGAAAGCAGTAGTAGTGTCACAACGTGTTATCATACAAGTGCCATTTTGTGTGATTTGTTTTGATGAGTGTCACTTGTTGATATGTTTAGTGATTTTTGACTCATATTTAATGCCAAAACCTCTAAGTGTTCTGAAATATAATGAGTCTGCCATTATTATTTTTTCTTAAATCAACACATAACACATTTGCAGTTGTATCTCATCTCACAAGCTGCAGTGGTAGTTTGTTAGATATGGTAGGGCAAAAGAGTTTTACCCTGCTTTTTGTGAAATCTTCTCTGGAGAGACCTCATACTTAGTAAAAGCAAGTATAAAATTTTCAAAGTTTTGTGTAGCTTTTCTGAAGAGTCTATGAAAATGCTTGTTCTCTAAGAAACTATTAATTCATGCTCATTTGGGACTGAAGAATACACAGCATATTGCTTCTTTACAGCAAGAGTTGCCTTATAGAAGGAATCATCTGTACTTGCAATTCAGCAAATTAAAGGTGTAATATATACGGATGAGTGAGATTAAAACTGAGTATTTACTAGTCTTATGAGAGAGAAGTTTAGTTAGGTTCATATTATAAATTAAATATTTCAAGCCAATGATAAAAAAAAAAACACTGGAAATTGTCCCACAACTGACATATATGCACTACATTTTGTTTATTTCAAGATCTTTTTTTTGGTTTAGCGATAATAATAAAATGACTAAAAATTATCAGTAAGAAACCTGAAAGGCTGTAATTCACTTTTGATACAATTGTATATTTAATGTACGCTATTAAAAATTCAGTAGACATTTTGATCTATTAGGGAAAACAGGCTTTTTAAAAGATCCTCAAATCTCTGTTGCTTATATCCTTAGACCATCATGGCTACATGTATTGGGTGTAAGTGTCAAGATTTTGATAGTGCTGGGCTGCAGGGGAACCCAGTGAGAAGAGGCCAGGGGTTCCCCTGCGTGGGACACAGCTGAGTCCAGCCAGCTGCATTGGACCCACCACAGGACACAGCTGCTCTCATCAGCCAGACTGGTGGTGCCTCTGGGAAAACAGGTTTGGGAAGGAGGAAAAAACAATGCACAGCAGCTGTGAGAGAGAGGAGAGAGGAAAAAAAAGAAGAACATTGGGGACACCAAGGTTAGAGGAGGAGGAGCGGGAGGAGTTATTTCAGGTGCTAGAGCAGAGATTCTCCTGCAGCCTGTGGAGAAAACCATGGTGAAGTAGGTTGTCCTCCTGCAGTCCATGGAGAACTATGCCAGAGCAGATATCCATACTACAGCCTGTGGAGGACCCCATGCCAGAGCAGATGGATGTGCCCTGAGGGAGCTGCAGCTCATGAAGAGCCTGTGCAGGAGGAGGCTCCTGCAGGAACTGTTGCCTGCCTAGAGGAGCCCACAGTGTAGCAAGTTTTCTGCTAGGAATTGTGGCTTGTGGGTGACCCATGCTGGTGCAGTCTCTTTCTGAAGAGAAAGGAAAAGAGGAGGGCTTTCCTGAAGGCTGTGGAGAGATCAAACCTCACTGGAGCAGTTCATGAAAGATTGTATCCTGTGGGAGAGACCCTATGCTGGGGAAGGGGAAAAGTGTGCGGAGGAAGGAGAGGCAGCGGCAGAGAGCTGTTATGGATTGACCTCAGCACCCCAATTCCCCATCCCCCTGCACTGCTTGGAGGGTGAGAGCAGGTATTGGAGTCAGGAGTGAAGGAGTATAGAAGAGCCTGGGAAGAAGAGGGGCATGGGGGGGGGAGGTGTTTATAGTTTTGTCTTTATTTCTCACCATCCTACTCTATTTGGCAATAAATGAAACTAATTTTCCCCAAGTTTTGCCCATGACAGTGAGCGACTTCCCTGTCTTCACCTTGACCCACAAACTTTTCTATCTTGTTTTCTTCTCTGTCCTTTCAAGGAGGTGGAATGAGAGAGCAGCTGGGTGGGTATCTGGCAGCTAGCCAAAGTTAACCCACCACACTGCAACAATGTACCTCCTGTAGTCAACACGAATTATTTAAGGCACCAGTAAACTACCATGCACATTTTGTGAGAAGGGAGTTTTCAAATCATAAATTCAGCAGTAATTTGATTTTTTAGCTATATGTTTTGAAATTGGAAGATCGGATTCCTGGCTTGCTTACATGCTTCCTGTGACTTTCTTTTTTCTTACATTTCTTTCACTCTCTTGAAAGCTGGTATCATTGTGCTATTTTGTATCTTCAGGCTGAATACAAAGCTAAAGATAAAGCATTATTACAATTCATTAGTTCATATATGTCAATTTATGCATAAATTATTATTATTATTCTAAAATGGAAATAGCTCTTTGCAAATATTTCAGTTTTGCACAGTGAAGCTTCGCTGAATTTGTAAGGTTCTTGTAATCCTTAAAATTCCACCTGTAAATAAAAAAGGGAGGACATTCTATGTGTAACATAAAACATTTAATAACAAAACAATTAAAAAATACAGAGATCAGACAAGCTAGTCTGAAGGAGAACCCCACAAAAGATGAATGGACACCAGTTGCTCAGCACAGACTATATTGCTCTGTATACAGTTCAGCTCCTGTTGCCTCTTACTGTTTCACTGTAATCATCTGACCCACTGAAGACAGACTCTATTCAAAACTTCTTAGTGCTAAAAAAAAAAAGGACTTAAAGTCATAACTTGAAACTGAAATATGCAGTGGTGTAAACTGTGATGCCAAGCAGCAGTCGTATTCAGCTATTACTCTGACAAAACATCTCTTCTGATATGTAAAAGACAATTACGGTACAAACTTATTGTCACCAGGTAAGTATGCAGTTCTGTGTTTGAGATGTCTGTGCAACTTGCAGAATTCTTCAAAACCTTGATGGTACTTAATAAGAGTAATTGGGTAGAATAACAGCTGTGTTGCTTTTGCTGTGAATCAAAACAATGGTTATTAGGAATTGCATGCCTTTTGTCTAGAAAAATAAACTATCCTTAATGGTATAAACCAATACTGGATACAGCTGGAATTCTCACAAATGCAAACCTGACAGTCCCTTGTAGTCACCCAGGAAATAGAATGTGATGTGGGGTATGGCTGTCTTGGCTTTACAAGAATTGTTGTAGAATGATTCTAAAACATTTCTCTATTTTCTGATCATCTGCATTATAATGCTGAAACATTCGATGTTCTTGCCACATTTGTGCTGCTTCCTTCCGTTGTGTGAAATCCTGAATTTGACCATCCTTCAACTTTCTTGTTTTTGCCATGGGATTGAATATGCATTCTGTAGAGATAATGCAAAAGAATTTTTCAGCTTCAACAATCTGTGCAACCTATCTTACTGAATTATGAGGGAAAAGTGTTATAACTGTAGATAATTTTTGTACTTTAGAGTTCATAATTCCCCAAGAGAATTATCATGTCATGCAGCTTCAATTAACAGATGAGGACAAAAGGCTTAATTGACTTCTGTACAGCTGGGGCTGCTGACTTCTGACTTTTTTGAAACTCAGCTGATAGATTTGCAAAGTGTTCTTTATTCCTTTTTTTAAAATATATTTTTGACTTATTAAGAAAAATAAGATTTGCTGATCGTTCTTTTTTTCAAATAAAACATTCAGTTTGATGTGGACTATATTTCCTGCAGTGGACCTGCATTTTAATAATGGTTACAGAACTGTGTTTCACACTATTATTACAGTGCAGTCCGTAGAATTTCCTCATTTGTAAAGTGTTATTATTTTTTACATAACTGTTAATTATTTATATTTGTAATGTAGACCAGCAGAATAGAAGGAAAACAAGCAGGAAAAGAATAGTATCAAATAATAAAGAAAGAACACACCATGGGTAAAACACACAACAGATACCAGTATTGGTGTCACTGAGAAAACCGACACAACTCATAGAGAGCATTCACCTTCAAAATGCTACACAGAATATACCTTGTAACACTCCACCCTGTGACCTTTACCAAAATTATTCTGAAAAAGTTATTTTAAAGGAATATTTTACTGACAATTTGGCCTTGCTTCAGTAAGGAATAACCTTTTTAAATTTTTACCTCAAGAGAGATCAGATTCTTAGCTTGCAGGCCTCTTCATGATAAGCATACCAGACATGCACACACTGGAAGCACAAAATACCAAAAAGCTAGGTGGATATGAAGTAAACACACTGTTAAAAGACCTTTGTCAGAATCGTATTTCTTCTATAGAGTTTTAAAACCTCAGTGAGCACTAGCATTAGCCCATCATCAGGAATCCCAGATATTGAAGAATAGAGTCTAGATGTTCTCTATGAAAGGCTTAGCTGCCATGTCCTGGGAAGGCATGAAGGACATTTACTCATTTAAACTTGTATGAATTTCTTATACTTTTGGTATTACAGCACAAACAAGGACTCCACCCAAAATGACACAAGGGCAGCAGGAAACTTCATGCTCCAGAGCCAGAAAACTCTTCCAGAACTAAGTTACAATGACCTGCCTCCCACAATGCAGACACTCACAGCTGGATCATAGAGTGTAGAAGTTGCTATTCAATTCCTGAATATACAGCATAATCATCAGTTCTAAATGTTGCCTGTCCATGTTTATATAGCATTTTAAAGATGAATGCTTTAAATATTGGATTTCAGTTACTCAATTTCAATACTTTTTTTTCATTATTTTCACTGTTTATTCAGTATATATATATATTCTGCGTTTTATCCATGGCATCTTTTTGTTTTCTTGCTTTTTTTTTTCTTTCTGTTCTGTTTATTTGTTGATGTTTTCCATTCACCCTGTGTTACTTTTATTCTACTTGCACAGTCTCGTATCTTCTTGTCTCTTCTCTTTCAGAATTGCCCAGTCCCTATTTCTTTATGCAGATAGTACAAATGTACTAAAATTTGTAGGAGCCTTGGTCTTTCAAACAACAGCATTTAGCACTTCAGAGATCATGAACCCCTTTATATTCCATTCACACACTTACTGAATTTTTATTGTGCTGTTGTTCCCAGCAGTTTCCATTGAGCTTTTTTTTCCAAAACTGTCCATAGTGAAATGTTTCCTTTATTTTAAGAAGCTTTTGAATTTCATACTTGTGGTAAGAAAATAAAAAGGTAGATCGGTTTTTCAAGCCATCAAATATAGCCATCCTTTAAAAAGAGATTATAAATATTGATGGATAACTTTTTCTTTTGTTCTTTATCACAGTGTTATTGAAAATATAGCGCTCTCTTAGCTCTCTTATAGTGTGTTAATTAGGGACTTGGGCATGAAGTCAAAATCACTAATAATAAAGACTACTTCATTTAATAAATCTGAGATCTCTTAAGCCACATGGATTTCATGTCCTATGAGGTGCTACATTAGCATTATTTTAGAATGGAATTAAGATATCATTTGTAAAGGTAGGACCGTGAGAAAATACCATTGGATATCTCTTTAAGAATTGTGTGTCTATGTAAGTTAAATATATTTCATACATTTTATAATTATAAAGCAGAAAAATCCTCTGGTTTAGCCTATTGCACAAATTCTTAGGAACAACTTTGCTAGTATCTGGCCATCCAAACATGAATAATAAAATTAAGTTATGGGGACACACAATGGCGCAAAAGTCTGCTTTCCTCAAATTCACATTGCAAGTCAGTAGCATAGACTTCAAATCAATGAAGAGCCAATTTTGAGTAACACTGCTTCTCAAACTGGAGCACATTCATGAGAGGGAGTAATTTGCATTATATCAGAGATCTGTTACGTCAATATCACCTTATGGTGTGTCTAATACTTAATGCCACTCACAAATTATAACTTACAGGAGGTATATCTTCTCTTTCATCTTTTGGAGGGAAGAAAGTGAGAAGGGGAGGAGTCAATATGGAAGCAGGAAGGGAGTTGTGCTGGAGTAGCTTGTAATAGGCTGGGAAATAAGACCTCTAGTCTCCCAGGGATGACTAGAATAAGAGTATCCTAGCTCTAATCCTGAAATCAAAGCTGAAGTAGCTGCCTCTAAATTAGATGAATGCATATTAAATTTGTTTGTGTTCAAGCCAATAACCCAACAAAAGCAGTCTATAAATTAGGATTTGGGTGTTGGCATCTATTTATGATTGTAAGTAGGGTCCAGTTGCCTCATTCTCAGACCTTTCTGCCCCAAGTTTTTTTTTGACTTTTCTGTAACAGTGTCTAGCTGCATCCTTGAAAGCAAATCTCCCTTCCCTGAGCTGGGTGTTATACTGCTATTACATAATAATAGCAGAAGCAGAGGACTGAGCCCAAGCTTCATAAGAAAGCTAGGGAAGTAAGTATTGCAGATGTTACTGCAGGGATGCATCCCCGATTTGTAGTCCTGTTCTGTGGCAAACATTGTAAAACTGAGAACTAGCCTCCTTCTAACATAAACACTTGAAGCTCCCTTCACTGTAGCAACTAGAGTGTTCTCACTCCAGTGTCTCTTCTTTGGTGGCATGCTGGCTGCAGTGCTGTTGCTCCTCTGAGGAGCCCATCCTGTTCTTTTCTGTCTAGTGTCCTGTACCAACCTCTGCTGACTCGTCTCAGTTCTTTTGGTGAGATGCAGTTTCTTGGCCCTTTCCCGTTGCCCCTCAGGTAGTGAACCCAAGGTAAGTGTCAGCTTACCTTGTTCTGCTGTGTGCCTACTTACTGGTATGCTTGCTAGTGGGAGGAAATGCCCTAATCCTAGCAGAGTTGAAGCATTTACAGCCCTCGAATGCAGCTTAGAACCTCACTCTCTCAGGGAGGGGTGGGGCAATGATTCCCTACCTAAGCTAGACCACCTTCCCTGTTCTTGCCTGGCCAAGCTAAATGCTACACCAGATCGACAGGTAGGAGTAATTTAATATTTTCCCCTTATTGATACTCTTGTCTGAGCAGTCATGAAAAGAAAAAAGCCTCTTTCTTTTCCAAGCACTGACCCTCGAATTGACACATCTTATTGTTTGTACCTGTATGAATGTATAGCTATTATGTGTATGGGTGGACTTGTGGGTTGTCACTGTATGCAAGGAATTATCTTGATTGTACTGAGGAACAGTACAAATTCATATTCCATAAATAACAGTGTGGATATACTCCTAAACACACTATAGAGACAGCAATTCTTCTAGAACAAAAATAGAAATATGTGAAGTGTCGCTGTCAGGTATGTCCCAGATAGTTACAGCCAAACTAACAGTAACAGAACTTACCACATGATTGTGTATGTATAGTAAAACCCAACACAAGCTTCATTTCTTTATAATGAATAGAAGGATTTTGTGAAGCACTAATCTTTGGGGACAGTTGTATGCACTGACTTGGGTATTGTGAATTTTTTTCCTGTTCTTGGATATGCAAAAAAGAGCATGGCTGAACCTGAAGCAGACATTTTTCTTTTCTAGAGCATTATACCACATGCTAAAGAAAATCTTGTCAAGAAGTAGCTTGTCCCAAGATAAAACACTGTAGACCTTATGTATTTACTCGGCTGTAACTGAACATTAGAAGTTTCTTACGTGGGTATCTACACAGCTGCCTTTTTGAATTGTTGACGAGATCAGAGGCTAATTTTTAGATTTCATTTTATATTATACAAATAGTTCTGATTATTGGGAAAACTTGTGTTTAAGCTTCTATAAATAAAATGAGCCTTGAATTGTCACAGGTTGTGTCTAAACCTGAGAATAGCTGCATCCTTCCAAACTCAATGTCCAAGTATGCTCTGCATCTGTTTGTCATCTGGAACAAAACTGGATGTGCAATGCCCCCCTTCCTCCTTTGTTTTGGAAGGACGTGCATGAACATGGACTATAGGAGCTCTTGAACATCCTCTGTCCAGGCCCATGTACTAAATCACTGGGAAAACAGGGTTTAGGGTGAGTTATCATGTGCTTTTTTTCCCCAGAAATAGCTATACTATCCTTTTAAAATATATTAATTCACTTCTATGATACTGCATTCTGTTTGAGTAAGCTGTGTCTGTCAGTCAATGAAATTATTCAGTTGCTTTCCATGGAATAGAAAAATTACAGAATTTACATCTAGAAAAACTGATTGATTAACCAAATGTAAGAATTTTTTTTATTCTCTTTTTTCATTTTCACTGGAGATTCACAGGGACATTTCATTAGTCAAAGTTTGAAAATACTTTTCTAGTATGGAAAAAACAAATAGCTATGAAATTCGCATTCATTAATGAAGACAACAAATTAAGAGAGACATATGAAAATGTACAATAGTTACTTAAAATATTCTCAGTCTTGCTAAAGCAAAAGCAGCATGTTCCTTTTATTTCAGTGTTCTGTTCAAAGCATTCTGTTTTCACAAAAAGCTGTTTTGCTAGAAATTCACTGTGGCAGAAAACAACATTATGCATTTCAGCAGATGCACTGGCTCACTGCGTTAAAGATGGACACCTGGGGTCCTGCATTAGACTTGCAGAGAATATGGAAATATTGCAGATGAAAACAGATAGGTAGAAAGTAGGTGAGTGTGGTATTTTCAGATTTTCTAATTAATAACCTTTTGGTGATATGAGTAGGTGGCTCTTTACAGTCTCTTGAGTTACTGGCTAAAATGTAGTGATTCTTTTTGTTTCAATGCACAGCTCTGTGGGAACCTGAAAACTGAATTTTTACTTTAGAGTTTGTACTGCTGAAAACAACCGTCTGTAGGGAATGTGACTTAGTTATCCATTTTTATCTGATAATTTTGATCTTATCTTTCAATATCATTCACTTTGTCCTAGCTTAAAGCACAGGTAAGGTTATTTTTTACCATACTAATTGTCGTATTAATCATCAGTTATCATATTGTTGTTTCTGCATAGACAATCACTAGAAAGTAATGATTATGGTTGCTTTTGTTTGAAGCTCCACAATTCAAACAAGCTTGTGGTGGTTTTCTGTATGGATTTATGTGATTTAAAGTAAACACTGTGGCAAAATCAAGTGTTTCAGATTGTATGTGCTGATTACATGATGGTCTGAATAATTTGCCTTACAAATTAATAATAAGTTATTAGTGCTAAGGCAGTGTCAGTATGAGCAAAAGAAACCTCATGAGATCTTAGCAGTGAAATAATATATATTGTGGTTGACACTTTGCCTTGATAAAGATTTTTGCATTGTACTAAACTCAAGTGTCCTGGGTCAAGTTTCAGATGTGTTGGGTTAATTCCTTGAAAAACTCATGTTGGGAAAGTCGGGAGACAATGCAGATGCACAAAGTCATGTTTCAGGACTCACAGTTCACATGCCTGCTCTGACACTGTCCAGACTGCTAAAAGGCAGCTGCTGCTTTGTTGCTTGTAACATCCAGGCAGGGTACCTGTGCTGTGTACTTTGCCTGAGACGGAGCCAGTAAGCAACTAAGAGCTCCCCAAGTGGCATTTAGGGTGCCTACAGTACTTCCTACTGTATCTTCCAAAAGTATTTCGTAAAACCTGTCTTTTCTTGAACAAATCTTCTTCTCCTACCGAGTGACCACTCTTGATTATGCTACAGTACTGAGTGCCAAACAAAGTATGAAGAGTTACCTCATACTGAGTGAAAACTTAGTGGTGTGTAATTCAGTGCACTTCCTTCCTCATGCAGCTTGGAAGAATAACGGCATAAGCACCCCAAAATGTATTTAAAATCAATAGTGTTGATTACTTCTGATTTTTGCAGTGAGAAAATCTTCTGTCTTAATTTCTGCTATAAAAATTATATACAGTTTTACTGTATGTATTTGCTACACGTTAGTTTTTCCTCATGTTTGCTGAATTGAAAAATCAGCAAAAATTAATGTGGAAAATTTATACCTAATCATGGAAAAGCAGTGTCATTTGTCTCCAGCATACAGCAAGGAACAGAAATGATGCCCAGCCACTGCATGATGAACCATATTTATTGTAAACTTGACATTTCTACAGTATTTAAATTTAAATGGCTTAGTGAGAGCGCTGAAACACATACTGTCTTCTTTTCGCTAATAGGAACCACAATAATCTCTTTATTACAGGCTTTGAGTCCCTGTCCTTGGTCTACTGGTAGTTAATACTGCAAAATCCACACAGCGTAGGAAAACTATTAGACTTATGAACTAACTTGACCATGCATAGAAATTACCTAAACACTGAGAACAGACTTTATTAAATTATACTGAACTTTGCATAAACAAACACAGAGCATACATATCCCTCCCACACCCACCCCCTATTTTCTAACTACTGACTGTTTCTTGTACCAAACAGGCTTTTATTGCTTGCTTTTGGTTACCATATGGTATACCAGTTTGAATGAGAATTCTTGATTGGACATTTACAACTACTTTAGTAGTCTTGATGGTAGTCATTGAGTACACAGCTTCAATAAATTATACTTTTATGTATTCTAATATGCAACCTACCATCTTTTTTGGGGGGTTAGGGAGTATATTTGAAGGAAAGAATAGAAAGTCAGTTCTGAAAAATACAGAAAAATGCAATAAAGAATTTGCTCAAATTGATAACTTTCACAAGAAGGGTAGATAAAAGATTGCTGCACACATGCAGTCATATTTACAATACTTTGCATTGACAAATAAGAGGACTATGTTGCTTATTTAAAAATATGGTCATGTAACATTGAAAAATATCACATACTTTGAATTTAAAAGTTCCTAGAGATGCTTTACTTAGATCTTCACTTTTTCGTCAACCCATACTTGTGGGGTTTTTGTGTCTCTTGACAGATTACAGAGGTCATTAAGTTAAAAGGAGACGATTACTAGTTTTCCTCATATTGCTGTTGATAGTTGATGGAAAAGTAATGGTCAAGAGAGGAATCTTCAGTGAAAGCAAAGATCCTCTCAAGGTTAAAAGGTGTTAGGTCTGTGCTCATAGATAAAGTGAAACAGATTCAGGTTGAGATGACCACAGTTAATGAAAACAGTGGATTACAGATAAAAATTAACCAAGGAACATCTCTGGAAATGATCATAGCTGAGCATTGTGACCTTAAATGTGTTCTTTCAGAAGTATGCTAAACAAAATGAAAGAAGCTAACGAGTCTCTGGAACTCATTTGCAAAACTCCATCAGTTCAGTGTGCAAAGTGTACCGTAGTAAATATATATAAGTAGCTTGTGAGAATGCAGCATTTGTTTTGTCCATTTTCAGTGCAATAAAATAAAGCTGATCAAACTGGTGCAGACTAGTCTTACAAAGTCTCATAGAGCAGTTCATGATACTTCATAGAGCGTCATGATTTCTGACAGTGGAAATGCGGTGACAGCCATGATAGTAGAGGTTTACAAGAAGTCTCAACTGTGTTTGTGCAGCACATCACCATGATCCCAGAATGCACTTTCTAGGACTCCACAAAAATTTTCAGTGATTTTGTTCAAACCAGAGTATTTGCCTGATTGCTGATATCTAAACTTATCAGCACTTCATTGTCATTTGTTTTCAGCTCTAGATCACACAGTGCTTTATATCTAATATCTCCAGGGCAAAAGGATGTAGAGGGAATTGACAAGAGTTTCCATTTTTACTAAGCATATGCATCAAGGAACATAGGATTACTATTTTAAAGAATGAATGAAGATGAATAGAATAAAATTTGTAAAAATTTCACTTTAGGAGAAAATAGTTTTCCTTTTCCTTTTTAATTGTTTATGTTCTTAGCCTTTTTCTGACTCACTGATAAACATCAGTAAGAACCCAGTGTGATCTTCTACTATCTGTTTCTCCAGGCAAATGTTCTCAAAGCTTAAAAACTGGTTGTTAACCATAAGTAAAAAGTGAGCAAAGTCATGAAGTAAAATGAGTGAAGTAAAAAAATGAGTATTTCTGAGTGAAGTGGTGAAAGCAATAAAACATATACTTTGAATCCTAAATATAACAAAGAATCTGTGTTCTTTCCCTTTTTCAGCTTCTTTCCTTTGTTCTGCTAGAAATAGTTCTGTAAAAAGTTAAAACCCAGCTGTTTTAAAGTGTGATTTACTAATGTGGCCTCCTCACCACTGAAGCTGCTATTTGTAATGAGGTTATAAATGAAAGGTGAACCATCCTTATGGAGATTTATGTCTACCCCATCAGTGTGGTGTTGGGAAGTAACAGTTATGTCATCTATGGACTTGACAGATCTACAGGGATTCTCAGGAATTGGAGAGGCTCTCTTCACTTTTGCTTCCAGTGATTTTTTATCTTTTCTGTGGGGGACAGATGCTCAGTGTTGCCTCCTGTGTGATCTCAGGCTATGGTGAGCTCTCTCAGAAAGGGACGGGATGCTGTCCTAAGGGTGCTGAGCCAAGTCCACCGTATAGGAAGATTTGTACCGCGTATGCCCCCACCAGACATAAATCATATGGGTTAATTAGTCTTAATATAGCAAAGACCTGTGCAAATAAGTATATGAATGATTCACAGTTACCCAGAAAGCTTGGATATCATGAGTGCCTCCATATCATTATATTAGCTGTACTGTACTGTGAGACTTCAGAGACCCAAATACCCATGTCATTCTTTCTCTGGTGCTGAGACACTATGTTGTGTATAGTAAACAGACAGTGTATGGGGAGGGAGAATCTTCTGTGTGCTATCTCAGTTCCCGCATAAGCATTTAGAAACATTTAGAGATCACACATCTCAGATTACTGGGTCACTAAAAGGGTATTTAGGAGTTAAAGCAACTAAATTATGCTTTGAAATATTATACTTCTCTGCTCCAATAACTCATCAAGATGCTTAGACATATGAATGACATGTTCAAATCAGTGTCAGAAGTTCAAGTCAGATTATAGTTTAATAAATGGTTTAATTGAATTCTGGACAAGTTTTGAAAAATCTTTTCTATGATAGACAACTTTTCAAAAATTCACCGATTACTTGGCAGTGCTGTATTAGCAAATTGTTCTTATATTTCTTTCTGGAAATATCAGCTATGGCCTTTTATATGGCATGTCTTTAGATTGAGAAGTGTAATTCCTTCCTTCACCTGACTTTTATAATGTATTATGCCATTAAGACACAATGAAGCATCTTTTAACGGTCCATTAACACAATAGTTGGATGCACTGTGTGGAAAGAAAGAATATCTTCCAGAAGTCTAACTAGTCAAAAAGAAGTTTTGAAAATTGGTATCAAAAGTCAAACTGTATGATAGGTGTTCTTCCTGTTCTGTGATTTTTTAAATGTGTACTTTCCTACGTGTTGTTGCTGATACAGCATTTGTTAGGGACCTTCAAAAAATTGCCTTTAAAATTAAATCTGTAGTTAGCAGTTTATTTCCCTGTGAATGAGTCCCACATTAAAGAAAAGGTTTGTGATACAAAGAACAGAAGAAAAGAAGCTCTCAAAATTATACCATGGACAACTGGGCCCATGGACCCATAGGCCAAGGCTTCATAATTTAATGAAGTTCTGTTTACAGTGAGAGATGATGCTTTTCAGAAAAGAAAAACATGCAGCCAGATGGCATAGATGCAGAAAATGGTACTTTAAAATTGAACAAAATAGTTTGCATGTGAAATGGGTCCACTTAGACCAAATAGATGGATCAGTCCTTAAACTGGACAGGTAAAACAGACGTTTAAAATTTTTCTTTTTGTAATATGTTTTTATTGAACTGCGCATCACAGTGGAAGACAGTGCAGCTTGCCTTTCAGTAGCAGTCCTTGCTAAACAAATCAATTACATGTCCATCAAGGATGTGAAGCGTTTCCCAGAGCAGGAAATTAGAAAATTAAAAATATGAAAGATAAAGAGGTGAGGAAAAGTCTAACCTCCTTGAAGCGTAATCACTGTGCTGAAAAGCTGGGTAAAGAGGAAGACATACTGAATAAAATAAAAATATAAAACCTAAACATATACATTTCCATGTGAAGCAAAATTTGAGTTGCATACAGGAAATAGCTGTACAAAACATAATTGAATGTTATCCATAGGTGTTAGTTCTGTGGAAAATAAGAGAGAACACATTTCTTTTTATTCAGATTCTCTTTGAACTGCATTGTCTTACTTTTCCATTTGCTTTTAGAATAATATCTTACATTCCAATAAGTAAATAGGATTCAAAGCCTCTCTCTATATGGAATTAGAACTGATAGTGCAGAAACAATCAGTTATTACAGACCGGTGTAGTGTTTGGTCATTATTCTGATAGAAGAGTATTCCTTGTTCTTGTGTAAATTTCTATACGCTCCATGATTTGTGGTAAGATTCCCATATGAGCTTCTCACAGAAGTTTGACGTGTACATGTCAGGTATATTTGGTCCTCATATGAGTTTCGTACAGTACTAAGCTGCCTTTCTAGGTGCAGCTATAGAGTGATCTAAGTTCAAAGCAGGAGGAAGAAACTTATCTCTGTTTAAGTTTGTCAGAATCACATTCTTAGGAGCCATTGGAATCTTGGGAACAAAGTAAGTTGTCTGACTGGCAGTACATAACTCTGTCCTTTGATCCATCTTCCTTGCTATGTCTTGGGCTCCAATCAATGGCAATAAGACACTCTGCATTATTTAAATACGTAATCTATTGTATTCTTCATCTTGGATGTGCATGGCATAATTTCTGAGGTATGTGAGGGGAATTTTGCCTCATGTTTGAAAAATATCTATAATCAGAGTCCTTAGGACAAAACAATTTAAATCTGCATGTTTTTAATGCAGTAATGAAAGCCAGTGTTTAATTTCTGAAAATTATGAAGATAAAATCAAAACCAGTTAAAAACATCTGCTAGTTTAGCTAGTGTTGGGGTGTATGTTTTCTAAAGAACAAAAAATGCATTGTGTGTGAAATTTAGCTTAATTGGTAATAATTTATATAAAAAGGTGAGCTGTCTTTCCCCTTTCCCAAACATTCCTCCCCTTTCCCTCCCCTTCCTCCTTTCCCCTCTTTCCTCCATCCCCACTTTTCCTACTTTCACCCCTTTTCTCTTTTTTCTTTCTTTTCTCCCCTTTTTTACCCACCTTCACCCCCACCTTTTCCCCCTTCTCTCCTCACCCCTTTTTCTCTCTCTCCTTCTGCTTTTTTCTATAAACATGAAAAATTCTCAGTCTCTTCCCATGTCTGAGCAAGATAAATGAACTAATTTAAAATATTTTCCATGCCTCATCTGTCCACTCCACAAGCTGTCAATGAGCTTGGTTTGGGAGCTTTCATGCCAATAGTCCACAGTGAGCAGTTGTATTATTTTGAAATAAGAACGTTGTTTCCATGGCAAACTTGGAACACTTTGCAAATGTGCTGCAATCCACATACTTTTGGCTTTATGCAAGAAAGATGATACTTTATGAGATTTTTTTTAAGCAAAAGGTCATTTCCCTACCTGCCTAAGATAAAGCCATCATATTGTTCTTTTTTTTTTTTATCTTTTGAGGGAAAGCCACAGGAAAAAATAAAAGATGGAGAAAAAAACAACTCATTTTAAACGTATTATAATTTCAATTTTTGTTTCTGCATTTTTGATAACAACCATTTGTGAGTATATTAATAGCTAGTATGTTTCAATTTAGTGGGACCAATGGTTTCACAGATTTTGATAACAGCTAACTACTCCAAGAAACTACTTACCCTCTTCTGCAGTGGGATCAGATTATTATAAATATTTACTTAGTGAAGTTAGTACAGGACTTAAAAATAAGGGAAACATTTAGAAATAACTTACTGTTTCTGAGATACTACAAAATGATTCATTTTAGATTGTGGAATTTTTTAAACTTCTTACACTTAATACATTTTAATATGTCTTAAAGAATGTCATAAATTTTCTGTACTGCCTTATCACTTTTGCCTGTTCAAGTGACACTATTTTCTGGTTAGGTATAATGTTAACATCAACTCTGCTAAAAAATAGATTTGGGCTTTTGACTGAAAGCTTCAGAAATAATATTTTCTTTGTAAGCTATGCAGTCCCGCAAGCTTTTCAGAACTGAAAAAAAACTTGCTTTGATGCAGAGCATGTTTAAATTCTGTATGCCTTGACCCCTTCCTAAAATTAAAAATCCCCAACCAAAAAACCAAAAAACCAACCCCAAACAAGCAAAAAATACCCCATACCCCTCCACCCTGGAATAGCCCTTTATTTCCAGTTTTGACTTACTCAGTTATTTATATGCCATTGATAGCACCTGGAAATAGCATGACATATTTGCTCGATTTACTCTAGGGGTGCCAGGTAGTTCTTGGCCAGTGGCATAACCATGCTAAACGGTTTTAAATATCCTTCTTTTTAATGGTGTATTCTGCCCACAATAGCTTCCCTTCAACAGAGAACAACTTGACAAGCAGCTGTATCCTCATTCAGTGTACTTCACAACCACAGTATTTTCCCTCCCAGGGGCAAAGTGCATTCACCTACATAATTGGCCACGACCCCTTCTTGCCCAGAGGACGTATACTGAAGTCCATTCCCATTTTCTAATCTTCTAAGAGAGAAAGCAGCACATTACTGTCGTGCTAGTAGGTAGATGAAATTTTGGTATGTGGGCTTGTATTGTCATCAGAGGTTTCTGTTTGAGTTTCACAAGATTCTTTTTTCTAACCATTTGAACATGCATATCTTAAATGGTATATGATTGTCTCTTTAGTAATTTTGTTTTCTTTGGGGGTGTGTGTGCAAATACCTTTTTAGTTTATTGGTATCACCTTACCAAGTAGCCACTCTCAGAAGGATAGAGAGTTTATTAGATAAGATATGGTGGTAACTTCGTTTTGATAAAGACTGTTTTTGCATTTTTTCATTTCAGTAAATTGCTTGCAGGATATTGCTAAGAATATAATCCTTTTAATGCTGCATCTCAATGTTCTAATTTTAATGGCTTTCTTATTAAATTGTTAAATTCTGTCTGTGTGTTTGTATGTATTCATATGAAGTGTTATAAAGCAATTATTATAAAATAAACTATACAGAAACAGTGATCTTCTCTGTATTAAGTATAAATAATGATTTTACTTTTCAGAGCTGTGCTTTGCATGAAATGACGACTCATGAAGGAGTGGAGCCTGAAATGGCCATGTAGTCTCTATTCATTGTCTGTTAAGGACTTTTCTGAGTTAGCAATTCTAGATGTCTTCTCTGTTTTAGTTGGGGATCTGTGTCTTCTGAAATCTGAATAATACAAATTCTGCCACTAGAATTTATCTTGATTGGTTTTGCAGGAAAAGACCTGGGGATCATGGTGGAGAAGTTAAATGGATGAGAAGTATGGTGTGGTGGGTTGACCCTGGCTGGGCGCCAGGTGCCCACCAAAGCCATTCTATCACTCCCCCCTGTCAGCTAGACAGGGGAGAGAAAATATAACAAAGGGCTCATGGGTCAAGATAAGAACAGGGAGAGATCACTTAACCAATTACTGTCACGTGCAAAACAGACTCAACTTGGGGAAAATCAATTTATTGCCAATCAACCAGAGTAGGGTAATGACAAATAAAACCAAATCTCAAAACACCTTCCCTCCACCCCTCCCTTCTTCCCGGGTACAGCTTCACTTCTGGATTCTCTACCTATGCCCCCACTGGTGCAGGGGGACCGGGAATGGGGATTATGATCAGTTCATCACATGTTTCTGCTGCTTCATCCTCCTCAGGGGCAGGACTCATCACACTCTTTCCCTGCTCCAGCGTGGGGTCCCTCCCACGGGAGACAGTCCTCCATGAACTTCTCCAATGTGGGTTCTTCCCATGGGCTGCAGTTCTTCACAAACTGCTTCAGCATGGGTCCCTTCCATTGGCGTGCAGTCCTTCAGGAGCAAACTGCTCCAGCGTGGGTCCCCTGTGGGGTCACAAGTCCTGCCAGAAAACCTGCTCTTTGGGCTCCTCTCTCCACAGATCCGCAGGTCCTGCCAGGAGCCTGCTCCAGTGCGGGCTTCCCACGGTGTCACAGCCTCTTTTGGGCACCCACCTGCTCCGGCCTGGGGTCCTCCACGGGCTGCAGGTGGATATCTGCTCCACTGTGGACCTCCACGGGCTGCAGGGGGACACCCTGCCTCACCATGGTCTTTATCATGGGCTGCAGGGGAATCTCTGCTCCAGCACCTGGAGCACCTCCTCCCCCTCCTTCACTGACCTTGGTGTCTGCAGGGTTGTTTCTCTTACATGTTCTCACTCCTTTCTCCAGCTGCTGTTATCATGCCTCACAACTTTTTTCCCTTCTTAAATATTTTATCACAGAGGCGCTACCACTGTCGCTGACAGGCTCGGCCTTGGCTGATGGCGGGTCTGTCTTAGAGCCGGCTGGTATTGGCTCTGCCAGACAAAGGGGAAGCTTTTAGCAGCTTCTCATCAGAAGACACCCCTGCAACCCCTCACCTCCTCCACTACCAAAACCTTGCCACAGGAAACCAATACATATGCCCTTGCAGCAAAGAGGGTCAACTGCATCCTGGGCTTCGTTTGTAAGACTGTAGACAGCAGGCCCAGGGAATTGATCCATCCTTCCCTTTTATTTGGCATTTGTAAGGCTGTACCTGGTGTCCCCACTATTGACATACAGCAGCAAGTCCAATGAAAGGCCACTGAGATGGTCAGGGCTGGAGCACAGGATGTATGCAGAGAGACTGAAGAAACCGGGTTTGTTCAGCCTGGGAGAGACACCTTTTAGCAGAGATCATACTGCTTTTTATAACTAGGTAATCAGAGGATAAAGGGAAGATGGAGTCAGATGCTTTCTGGAGGTGCATAGTGATAGCTTGAGAGGCAAAGAACACAAATCAGAACACGGTGAATTCCGGTGTTGTGTAAAGAAAGGGTTTTCTTACTATGAAAGCTGGTGATCAAATACTTGAACAGGTGCCCAGTGAAACGGAGGGATCTTTGTCCTTGGAGACCTTCAAAATGGAGCTGGACAGGCCTTGTGAAACCTTATTTAGGTCTGCTTTAGATCTGCTTTGGTAAGGTGTTGGACTACATGGCCTGGGGAGGTCCCCTCTGGCCTCTGTTACTCTTTGACTCTATGGAAATAGTTTAGCTCTCATTTTGTGCAGTTGTTTTGTCTCTGCGCTATGTGCTTGGGTTAAGAAACAGGTGGTTGTGACTGGATGACTGGAGTGCAGAAAAGAATCTGAAAGTGACCGTTGCCTTTAATTTCCAGTAATGCCTATAGGAATTGGCTGGAAAGAGTGCCGTTACAATATAATACTGGGACCCCTAACCACCATATCTGGGTAAGGCTGCAGCAGCGAGGCAGTGAATTGATTCCTCATCACCTTTTTAGCCTAAATTGCCTTTCACAGCTTGTCAGGCATTCTAGCCTTTGTGTAAGTGACGAATCTACTCAAACTGGTCTACGCAAATCCGAAGTAAATTTTTAATAAAAATGCTGTCTTCCTGGAGAACAAAGAAAAGGAAATTCTTTTCAATCATCCATATTTATCATCCAGGAATTTTGCCCTTCCAATACTAGTATCAACCATTTCTTCTTGTTCATCTCAGAATGCCTGATGCACTGAATACAGGCACAATGCTTCTATAAAATTAAACTTTTTGAGGCTCTGTGTTTAATTGTTTGTATGGTACAATGTAGAAGCTAAAAGGTGAAAATTAGGGGGGAAAAAAAAACGAAAAGAAGACATGCAACATTTCAAAGCTGCAGAGGAGGAAGCATTGGTAAAAAGATTTGTTTTGTCCTGTAATAAAAACACATTTGAAAAAAGTATCTAGGAATACGTAAGAAGTAGAGTTAAGCTAAAATCATGAGAATCTCTTTATAAAGTGAAGGCTCACAGTCACATATTAATATTTCAGAAGGGAGGTAGATATGAAGTGGGCAAAAGAAGAGTTAGGATGACTAAATTCTCAGAGTGTCACTTGGTGTATAAGAATCTGGAAGGAAGTGGGGGGTATTCATATGTTCAGTGACTATGTGCTAGCAGCATATTCATTATATATGTAGTGATTCTTCTTTTTGAAGATCTTGGTGACTGAATATTTTCCTTTTATTATTTATTGATAATAAGACTTTGAGGAGATAGTAGAGATATGTGTATATGATATTTTTATCAGTAGATCTCTAGGGTAGGCTTACAGACCTGTCAAGTGCTTTCTGGGTGGGTATCTCCGACAGCATAGAAAAATAATGGTACTGCTGTAGCCTGAAAATAGAGTAGGGACTTAGCTGCAGTGCTTGGTGTTGAAATCTAATTACAAATATTGAGGACTTCAAGAGTACTGAAAATAAATACACAGCAGTTTACTTCCCTAGATATGGCATAGTCGTAGGTATTGTGGTGGTGACTACCAGTGTGCAGGCAACAGTTGGAGCTCTAACAAGGTCTTTTATTTCTTCCTTTTTGCCTCACAACACTCACCTTTTACGAGTTAAGGAGATTACATAGTGTATCACAGGAACATAAACCTTTTAAGGCACTTTCTAAAATAAGAACTTCTTCACCAAGTGTTTTGTTTTCTTTGATTGTTTTTCTTTCTCTTTTAACCTACAGTGTAAGGACTTTTTCATTACAATCACACAATCTGTGCTTCAGAAGAGCTAAGTTTTTTTTTTTAACTCTACACTGTGTGTTTGTCTTTCCTTTCCTATGAATTAAAAAGCTATTGGTACCTTAGCAGTTTCACTGAAATAATAGATGTATACTGCATGTATACATAATTTTGGCAAGACCTGATAATATTTTATCAGCTTTTAAAATTGTATATTAAACAATATGTATATTTGGTGCCATTTCAAGATCTTTTCATGCTTAATTCAAAATTAAGCAACATGAATAGCAAGTTCAGTCATTGAGAGTAGACCCCTGTTACGGGTTTGTGTGGCATGGTTTTCTTTGGTAGTGGGGGAGGGGGCTGCAGAGGTGGCTCCTTTAAGAAGCTGCTAAAAGCTCCTCTGGNGGGGCGCCTGAGGAGGCTGATGGCTCTGCAGCCCGTGGTGAGAAGGCAGGCTGTCCCCCTGCAGCCCACGCAGGGTCCGTGGTGGAGCGGAGGCTCCCGAAGATGGCCGTAACTCCATGGTAAAAACCCTGCTGGAGTAGTGTATGACTGGATAGCAGCCCGCAGAAAGGACCCATGCCAGGGAACTTCGGGAAGAACTGCAGCCCGCAGAAAGGACCCGACCAAGGGAAGCTTGTGGGGAACTGCAGCCCGCGGAAAGGACCCACGTTGGAGCAGTTGGTGAAGGACTGTCTCCCGTGGGAGGGACCCCACGGTGGAGCAGGGGACGAGTGAGGAATCTTCCCCCTGAGGAAAGGAGCGGCAGAGACAACGTGTGGCGAGCTGACCTCAACCCCCATCCCCGTTCCCCTGCGCCGCCGGGGGGAGGAGGTAGAAAGCACCAGGAATGGAGCTGAGCCGGGAAGGCGGGAGGGGTGGGGGGAAGGTGTTCTGATGTTTGGCTTCCCTTCCCAATACCCTTGTGTTTTGTTTTTGTTTTGATTTGTAGTCAATTAAATGGCTTTTGTTTCTTCCCCAAGTTGAGCCTGTCTTTTGCCCGTGACGATAAGTGGGGAGTGATCCCTCCCAGTCCTTGTCTCGACCCACGAGCCTGCCTTTATATTTTCTCCTTGTTCCATCGTGGCCAGGGTTGGGGGTGGGGGGTGAGCGAGCGGCTTCGTGGTGCTTTGTTACTGACTGAGCTGAAACTGAAACCGCGACAACCCCAAATTACATTATTTCAGAGTTACTAGAAAACAAGATTACTGTTTCTAATTGCTACTGATGCATATGTGTTATGTTTACTTCTCTGCTGGAATATATGACTAAGAGAATTTCACCTACATCTAGATAATGTCTGTTATCTTGAATTTGCCATAGCGCCATGCTATAGGCAGACTTACTGAGTAGTAGGAAATTATGAATAATTTTCTACAAGCATTGTTTACTCTCCTTCCCAAAGTACTGGTTGTTATGTTTGAAGTACCAGGGGGATGCAAAATAGTCTTTTGATACTTTATCTAACAACATTCTTAGTTAATTTTATATAATTGTCTAAACATGTTGAACAAAGAAGTTGAATAGATGATCTAAGAAACTCTTTTTCTTCACATGTTCTGATTCTCAGCTCTGTTAGTTTCATAGCTGAAATATTCAGCTTGGTTTAGATTAATCAGGAATAAAAGGAAACAAACTGAAAAAAAGTAATGAGCTTGTTTCCATAGAAACACACTATGCTCTCTGCCAAAATTAAGTGCTGACTTTGTATTCTGAAAGATGGTTGTGCAGACAACATGCGCTCACTGATCTGCAGATAATGTGTCAAATGTCTTCATAGTGTGCATCTTCTGATTGTGTTGTGCATCATTAACAAATCTTTGTGCCAGTACCTTTCTACCAACTTTTGCAGTATGACTAGAGTGTAATCTTTTCTCACTTCTAATCCATGTTATGGCTTTGGACTGGAGAAAGAATAGATTAGTTTCACTGTGCAATTTATTCTATATGTCTCAAGTTATAACAGTGGATAAGCTGGTGAAGCTCATTCTGTCAATATTCTCTGTGAAATCTTTGCTCTGTTAAAATCTATGGGTATTTTACTGTTGGTTACAGTAGGACCAACATTTCATATCTATAGTGTGATCATACACAACAGCAATATTGCTTGTCTGGTATTATAAATTCTGAAGGAAAACAGATTCATTACAAAAATGCAGAGGTGCTAAAGCAGATCTTACAGGAAAAAAAAAATTACGATTTTTTATTAATTTCCTAAACTTTACAATGGTGCCTCTGTTTTAGTGTTTATTTCCGGTGATACCTAGAAGGCCAAAAATGCCAAGTATATAAAGGAGGATGAGAATACACGATTTAGTTACTGACTAGTAGTTAATAACCATCTGCAGCAGTAGAAGAAGAGCTCTTATGGGTTGATTTTTAGTAGTATTTGGAAATTTAATAATTTTTGGAGGCTCTCTTGAATAGCTTCTTTTTGTAGAATTTAATGCCTAACTATAGTGAGCTTCTTCACGTAAGTAATTCTTGCCAAGGCATAAATGTACTTTTAGGAGAATTGTTTCCTAAAATCCACCCCTGGCTTTCTGCTGCAACCTCAGGTTGTGCTTATCTTTATAAATCCTTGCGTGAGAAAGCTGTGTTACTGTGTTTAATTCATGATCATCTTAAGGACTGGAATTTTGTTTTGTAAATATTACTCTTTTTGAGGGAAGTAATATCAAATTCTTTATATAAGGATGCATAAAAATTATTATGAAAGCTATCAGTGGGCTTTCTTCTGCAAAATACTGGCATCCATTTTCCTCAGACTTATTCTTTAAAATCCATTCTGTTTATATATTTGCAATCTATTAATATTAAAGAGCTATTCCACGATTATGAAATCCATTTGCAGCAGAATATTTTTCATTTTGGGGGCAAAAAGAGGTCATTTCACCATCTAGAAAATTGCAGTACATTTTTCTGTCCTATATTCTTAATCTCCAGTTATATAAACAATTTTATTTATTCTCCAATTCATTTTGCATCTGAATCTCTGATTAAGATTGATTCTCAGCTACTTACCCCATTGTCTCTGCTTTGCATGAATATCTAGCAAGCATTAAGTCAAAATGACATTCTTGCTAGGTATCTAGGATGTTGAATTTGCTTTAGCTAGTAGGAACAGCTGTAGTTGCAGGCTACTGAAACACTGTCAGTCATGCACTGAATTAGCATGATTGTATTTCAGTAAATGTTTTCATAGTACATCAAGCTTGTTAATTTAACAAGTAGCAAGCTTACATACTTAACTATGAGGTTTGCCCAGACAGTGAGGTGTTTAGATTCTGTCCTCTGCAGGAGTGGTTCAGAATTGATTCCATTCTATACAATTCCTTTGCAAACTTCCAAAAGTGAGGCTTAAGGCAGGGGTGGGAGGGAGACTGAAATCTCAGTCTTCACAAATTGTGATTCCCTCTCATCTCATAATTNTTTTTTTTTTTTTTTTTTACATTTATACCATCTTTTTTTTTTTAGTGTATCACCATACTATAAAAAATAATATTAACATGGGGAAAAAAAGGTGAAAAAAATCATTTAAATTCTTATGCTGTAAAGCCCCAAGTGAGAGTATGAGAAATACATTATTAGTTAGAAGCTAGGGAGGGAAAAAATTGCCAGTATGGGTCAGACACAGCACAGTTCAATTTACTACTTACATCTCATGTACAGCTTGGTATGTAGCTCAGCTAAGGTTCCAAAAGTCTTTGCAAAGCAGATAGTTTGCTCTGCTTTTAGTCTGTGTATACTGATTTTATTAATCAAATATGGTAGATTATCTGTTTGACTTACTTTTTCACAGATGAAAGACCTTTTCTATATCTCTGAATGGGGCCATGCTGCCCAATACAGTTATGCAAGCTGTGAATTTGCTTGTACACCTGACTTTCTTTATGCATATGTATACTTTTCAAAATTCATGCCTAAGTTTGAGACTCATTGTAAAGCTGAGGTACATCTGCATCATCTCTTCCAGTGTTGCACAAGTGTACTTGTACAAAGGACACAGCATCTTAAAAATAATAGGAAACATTTCACTATTTGTCAACCTTGATTTTTTTCATGCTTTCTGAAGGAAGACTGATTTTCAGAATTTTTCTGGTATTCCATGAGCACAGGGGAGAAATAGGGTTATTTTTTTTCCTGCATGTATAGTAACTTTTTTTCCCCTGTTCATATCCCTGATCTGAAACTTTTTGATACCTGAAGAGTGTAAGAGTGTAGCACAAAAGATTTGTGTGTGTTTGGAGTTAACTGATGTAACAACTACATTCTTTGTATTTGGTAGTGACATGGTTTCATCTCATGGTTAAAACACAGGAAGTATTTTCACTTTCTTCTTGTGACTTGAAGTCTTCATTCACATAATTATATGCCCAAGCAGTATTCCTTTTATGTAAGATCATCTGAAGTAGTTTCACGTTTCATCTGTATTACTGTAATTTTACACAAGCATGATGGAAATAAGAATATAGTCAATAGTAGTTTGACAGCTTTTTTTAAAACTATTTTTTTTAGTATTTTCAAGTTGCAACTGAGAAGGGTACTGTGAAAAATAAATTTTCTTAAAATATGTCAGTCTGTTGCAATATGTTCTTTTTAGAACATATTAGAGGAGGGATGAAATTTTACTCTAATTTCTGTGGATTTGGCCATCCCATTTTACTGTGTTACATTTTCAGTTTTCCTGACTGCAATTTCAGCTTCTCTTCCAGCATCTCTCACTGTTCTCATGTTGCTTTTATTTTTCTCAGGTTTTCCACTTCTGAAAGGTGATAAGCCTTAAAATAGAACAATTGTACATATGTATAGTTGTAAGTGCATCTTTTCAGAAGCATTATTCATGTAATGCAATGTTTCAGATTTCTGCATCTCCCAAGTTTCTTACCTTAGTAGGATGCCAAAGAAACTTACAGCCACACTGTATTGTTTGCATATTTGCTGCCTTGCACAAGTGCAACCAATAATTTAAGGGGATCATAATTTCCTGCGTAACATACTTCATTCAGTTACTGCTAGTTTATCTGCACTTTACTTTTTTATCACTTTTCCCCATTCTCTAGATTTTGTTTGAACTGCATTTTTGGAGTGTTTAGTCAGAACAAACAGCTGTTTATTTTGTTTGTTTGTTTGTCTGATTTTATACTCATATGTTTTTGTACTTCAGTCTTCTTTCATTAAGCTGACCGGTGAATTTGTGTGTATATCCGTGTGAAAAAGCATTCAAAAGGAGCCATGTATTTGCATGATCTCAATGTCTAGACATTACACGTAACAGATTTTAATTGTATTTTCTTTCTGGAATTTCACTTGTTTCTGAATATGTATGTATAAAAAAATCCTTAAGCTCCCTCGAGAAACAGTTACTTCACTTATCTGAAAATGGCTTCATGCACAAGAATACAAATGCACAATGAGGTATCAGCATATCAGTGAAGTCTCTGGAACATTACTTTTGATGGTGAAATCATCTTTACCTCTTACTAGTCTTTCAGACCTGATGCTGCCACAGCAGACTGAGCTGAGTTCTGGTCCTTTTAGTGAATGTTACGGGTTTGTGTGGCGCGGTTTTCCTTGCTGGCAGGGGAGGGGGGCTGCAGAGGCGGCCCCTTTAAGAAGTTGCTGGAAGAATTCGCTGCCTAGAAAATGTCGGATAAAGATAAAGAATTTGGCGCCCCAAAATGTTGGACGCGCGTGCCAAAATGTCGGACCCGCCT
>VYZV01038981.1:33066-49665 GCA_013401275.1 Pandion haliaetus | reverse complement strand
TGATTTGGCACTCCCGTATGGTTTAAGATGGTTTTTACAAGCTGCTAAGTTCTCACCTGTAAACATGTATTTTGAAGTGCAGATGAAAGAACAAAATGACATAAATGAGCGTTATTGCAGCACTTAGATGTGCAAATGAGTGTCTTTCAATATCCCTCCCATAAGCAGATTATTACAGTGGTAAGGGCAGTCCGAAGCCTGTTGGCCTCAGTTGAATTTTTCAAAAGGTGCCTTTCAGCCAAAGAGAGAGATCTATCTGTTCAGTAAGTCTAAAGACTTACTGTCCTAAGTCTAAAGATTATGATTCATGATGTTTCTCTATATACAATTAGTCAGTTCACTACATGCCATCCTGGCACACTCTCCTGTCAGTTATAGGACTTTTTTTAGTCTCAGGTGTTTTGTATACTTCTTGACCGCATAATTACTACTAATACCTACTAATTGGGCATAAATTCAGGCTTCAGTCTCTGTCAATAACGTAAGATCAGTTCCTCAGTAGGACACATCAGCTTTTATGGCTTTAGATATAGCCTCTGTTGGTGATGTCCATTAGCTCACAGGAAAGGGGGAAGTTAATGTTCTTTGGTATTCACAAATATTCTGTTAGTCACCTGCCTGTTTCAGTCATTGCATCCCCTCAGACACACAGCCAAAGTAGGGAGGTGGTTGTGTTTTTTTTCAAGCCTGAATCATCAATATGCCGTTTCAAGCCTTCACTTAAGCAGGACTGCTTTAGCCTGAAGTAGTCAGTAGCAACAGGAAGAATTTACTTGGACTATCTAATTATTATTTGTGGAGCAGTTCTGTTCAGTAATATTAATGACTGGATAAATAACAAAATAACTTCTTACAGTTTTGCAAGATGTAATTCTCTTTTAATACCTGACCTTCTTATGTTTTAATAAACTTACTGAAATTTCTTTTTTAATTATTAAACACTCTAGCTATAAAATGAGAGAACATGCCTTGGAAATTGCCTGTGGTTTAAATATCATAAACAAGAATTTTGCCTTTCAAATATCAGTTGTCAAACATTTTGTTGAACATCTGTCTTTCATTTAAAAATGATGGTAGCTACACTGCCTGAACGGCTTTAAAAATATGAACCTATAAATATCACCAACGCAGCTCATTTTTCTACCTTCACTTATCTCATAACAGCTTGTACAGGATATCCAGCTGAAATCTAAGTCAATATAGAAAAGAAGGGGCAGCCCCATTCATGCAAGACTTACACTGTAATGATTACCAATTTTGTTTGTATCCTGTTAGTGCCCAGGAGACTTGCCCCTTACAAACACCACTAGCACCAAGAATTGCCCCAAAGTCCTACTACCAAAGGAATTACAATCTAAAATCTTTAGACTGCATGTTCCTCAATTTTTTCTCATAGCTAAGTTTAAAAACTAAATGTTTCTAAGAACATTTCTGAGCAAGTGGACTCCCTGTCCTGTTTTCTTCAAACACACATCACACCCCAGAAACCTGAATGGCAACTCAGTTACACGAATGTGAAGTTAACAGATGAACACAATAACAGCAGAAGATGTGAAATCACTGTCTGTGACTCACTCAGTGAAGACATACCTATTTCTCTCTAGAGAAAGACGTTTGTGTGACATGTCAACCGAAGATCTGTAACCACCAGGCAGAACCACTAGGAGGAAAGGCTTCAAGGGCTAATGAATCTTTTGGAAAAAAAAAATTAAGTAACAAGGTTGTCCACACACAAGCTAAAGTAGCTTTGAAAACTCTTTAAGCTCTGTTTCTTCAGGTAAATCAGGACCCCCTAGCAAACTAATAACTAAAGCCGGCATAGTACAGTTGAACTGTCCTTGTAAATGGAGCAGGAAGAAGGGACTGATTTTAACACAACAGAGGTTGGTTAGGAAAAAATTACCCCAAACTTCCAGAACACTTTTGTCCAAGTTTTATGTAAGTATCTATATTTGTTTGTGAAAGAAGAAAGGGAGAATCTCCAAATTTTTTCTTGCTTGTATTTTCTGAAATGAAGTTATACTTGCCATTATTGAAGTACTTGAATAACATCTTTTGCTACCTCATAACCCAAAAAACAGTTTGGAAAATTGTGAAACCCTATTTCAGGTGGAGAGTAGTCTCCTAAAAAGCTAGAATCCAATCTATAGCCATCTTAGCTCTGTAAAACAGATCATTATTTGATTATCAGACACACATGCCGAGTCATAAATTAATATTAAAGTCAGTGATGGGACCTGAACCTTGATCTTGTGGCTTCCCAGGTGAGTACTCTGCACTTGAGGTAATAGAGTAATTAGACAGCTTTTCTCTCTGAAGGATAATTGCTAATACATGTTAGCTGTTGGAGAGGAAGCCCTCCTGAGGAGCAGATACGGATTTCCTTTTTCATTAAAAAAGAAACTTAACTTTTTCAGTTGTTAACCTTCAGCATATTAAAATGTTTAGTGCCTAAGTTAGATAGAAGCATTCCTCTGAGTAACAAACAATTAAACATAGCAGACAAGTGGGAAAGTAGGACGATGGTTCTGAGACAAACCCACAGTGACAATTAAGTAAAAACTGCCCTGCTAACCATTCTGTCTAGGCATAACCCACAGTACTGCAAGCCAGCATACAACTAGTGCAGTTGTCGAGAAATCCATGTGATGTAATAAATCCATGTGATCCACAAGAAGCTCATAAACAGCCTATACCTTACCTACAATTATAGTTTTTCAGAGATGATACCTAAGATGTGTCATACTACATGTATACAAATCTCTCTGCTTACAAAGTTCAAGGCTTAGTTTCCTCTTTTTCCCTGAAGTCTCCTCTTGCTAAGCTGCTTATATATATGCATATACATTTATTAAATAGACCAGATTAATAAATGTCATTTGATCTAAATCTATTCTGATTTTAGCAAATTAAGATTACCCTGACCCATATACTGAGTCTTAAAAACTATAGATACTCAGAAATTCTGATAGATGAAAGAGAATTGTACAACTCATGAATACAAAATGTAATACCATGTCAGAAGCTCAGTTTGGTCCACTGAAATGTGCAGAAGTTTTCCTATTGACATGAATTAAACCAGGTTTAGAGTCTAAATCATTTAGGTCTGATCCTGTCTTCCCTTACATCCTCTGTGATCATTAGCATTTTAAAGACTGAATGTCCAGTGGGTATGAAATGCTGCTAGTCTATTGCGTCTCAGAATACAAATACCAAGATTTTCATTTCCTTTTAGGTATTTTTACTTCCAGAAAATGTTTTTACTTTCAGCAGCGCAACATACAATATATCTCAATGTATTACAGGTGAGCACATCATATTGCTGGACAGATTCCATGGGCTTCATCTGTGTGCTAACTTTGAATGAGAGTGACAAAAATCCCTTCAACCGGATTTCAGTGCTAAAGTGAGATAGATTTGAGCACCAGACCATCCTTNCTCTCAAAAGTTTTCTATAGCATCTCTTTCTTTCCACACCTTTCCAGGCTGAACTGGTGTTCCTGGAACTCAGCAATTCCTGTCAATCACTAAGAGTTAAGGCCACTTCCAGAAATTTTGACCTATCAGCATGGCAGCATTAGTGCTGCAGGGACAAGCAGCATGTCAGCAGTAGTAGATGGAGCCATTTACAAATTGCATTAAAAAAAGAAAGGGTATGATTACTGACCCCTGGAAACAGAGTGAAAACCCATTATAGCATTTTTGATTATCGTCCCAGACTGCACAGTAATTTTCATACTATAAAATAATAAAGCGCCCTTTTGTTTTCAGGCTACGCTCCCCCATTGCACTACTTTACAGTCAGCATCAAGGGTATGCTGGTTACTACCTTCTGGAAGAGATGTAAAGTCAAGGTCCTGTCCACAAGTACTTATTGAAAACTGCTCTGTGCTTTTTGTGTATTTGGAAACGTTAACTTGCATGCTCTTTTTAAACTTCAGTTTGAATAACCATATATGCTAGCCACTCAGTTTAGATTTTTTTTCAAATAGACAGGTAGCTTTCTTGAATTTCTTTTAATAAATAAATACCTGCACATATATAAACCTACATTTCATTCTAATAACAAAAGACCTGATTCACTTTTTCTATTTATGTTCTTCCTCCATGGACCTGCTTGCATACTTCCTCACAGATAATCCCTTGACATTCATGTACCCATTTGGAGAGTAAGCACCTCGCAGTACAAGGGTGAAGTAAGACCATGCCATTGTACTCTGTTACAGGTGGAAACTAGAGAGACAAAAGCATGAAGGCCCACAGCTTCAAAATTATTTATGCACCTGTCTTCATAGATCTTAAATGCATTCATGCATGAAACAGAAAATGGAAACAAACTTTCCAGAATCTCAGATTAGTGATATTTCCTATTCCCAAATGCAGCAAGTTTGTACATGCCAAATCTGCTAGTACTGCGCAGGACCTCAGAGCCCCACAGCCCCTGTGTTTGCACAGGAAGGCAGCACATGTGCAAGCACGCAGACTTCATCACAGGGAGGATATTTAGAGTTTTATGGATTAAAAGCTGTGGAGAGGAAGATTTCTGTTACAACATAAAGCAAACACAGGACAGCAGCAGTGAGAACTCTCACTATGCCACCTTATTGGCAATCTATCTCAGGAAGGACAATTAATGGAGGCCTCGTGTCTGCATATTTATCAGTCCTTTTGCTGAGACTGCCAACATGAATAACTATGAAAGCTACTTGTGGTGCTGGCTGACAACTGTCCTCCGAGAACCTCATCAAGATCACTGTGACCTACAAAACTGCCTTTTACAGATGGGAGGTTTGGGTCCAGTTTGGGCCTTTGGAACTCAATTGGCTTAAAATGAAGTTCGGCTTTGGGGTTGGATTGGTTGCAGTTGTTACAACTGCAGCTGGGAAGGCTCGCTGGCATATGAGATGCCCCTGTATAAGACTGTTTTATTAAAACTGCTGTCTGAATGTTTTCGAGTGGGAAACTGTTTAACAAATTCTGCATCCTTATCTGTTGGCAGGTTACAATTCTGTAATTTATTCATCCCTGCTTTATCTGCCAAACTCTCTCCAATTTTTAGTCTATTAATTGGACACCAACAGTGTACATTATGAGTATCTGATATTCATCCTATTGTTTCTGATTCTCCTCTGGGTGAGGAGAGTTCTTGGCAGCTGACTTCCACTGTGACCACTCAGGCTTTCAAGTCCCACATTAACTTTCTGATTGATGAACATTCTCTAATAGTCACTTGAAATTTACTGCTTCAGCAACATTACTGCCATTAAATTTACTTGTCTGAATATTCACAGAAGTCAGCCCAAACAATATAAATCCAATATGTTACTGAATATAAATGAGGTTAAAAATATGAGTATTAATCTAATAATTTTTTGTTATTTGAATATGATGGATAATATCTCAGTCTGTCATACTGCTGATGTCGAGATATTGATAGTATTTTGGTTAGGCAGGCACTGTTTTCATGGATTTGCAGTCACTACTCTTTATGTTTCAACTGACATGCACACCATAGTTTTATTAGAGTTCATTTATTAATCTGGATCTGAAGAAACTGTTAGTTAACGTATTAAAACCGACAATAACTATACTGACATATTTCTTCTTAAACCTGAAATTTGTTTATAATATTGCTAGAACTAAATTTTTCCACTGTCTAGGATCCAAAAAAAGTAGTTTATCTAGCATAATTTGGTTGGGTTTGCCATGATTTTTATCACCCATCTGCATTTTCTGACTGCATTATTTAGCATCACGTTTGGCACAGACGTTTTAATCTACCTGGCACAGAAAAAGAGTTTTCTCTGGGTTTATTTCAGAATTGCCGAAAGTAGTATTTTAGTCTATTTCTTCATACCTATTTAGATGAAGTTGATATTTATTAAAGGAGCAAACTGTGTTATGATGCTGGCCTAAGAGTTTCCTTTTAAATTTATCTCTGTCTTTTAAAATCTGAAAGATATGCTGGTAGAGAAGATATGATCCATGTGACATAATGACCATTCAGTAGTCAAAGAGGCAATTACTGAGTCGATGTTAGCAAGGAGTCAGGATGTCAGCATGACAAGATGAAACAGAATAGATTCTGCATGATGCCAGGGGCTCTGTATCTGCTTTCTGTTCATTCCATTAATCCGAAATCACAGACTCAACAGATCCATGAATAAGGAGACCAGACATCCTTTAGGTTTTGGTGGTGGTATTATTGAATAGTGAGCTCTTATTTGTGGATGTGGAGATTGCGGGTAGGTTTTTCTTTTTTTTTCAAATTCTTATCTGAGTGATTATGCAATAGAAAAGAGCCTTTGGGGTACTTAGTTCCCAACCAGTTTTGTTGGTTTTGGAATAGAAAAAAACCCCAAACCAGTGTTTTCTACTCACTGTGACTTTCTGAATATTATTATTCCTCTAGGGTTGTTCTGGTTTTACATGATTTTGCATTTCCCTACATTTTCTTAGCTGCCTTTAAATGTTACTGTAAATTCCTTCACCCATTTCCAGCTTGGCAAATCAGCTTTCTCTTTGTTTAACCCTTTGTGACAAACATTTTAGAGACACTCTTCTCCCCTCATCTTACTTTCTAAGTTATCAAACAAGACCCTTGGGATCACTAAGGATACAAGGAAATTTTTCACGTGAGGAGCCTAATGCCCTGATCACATTCGGGGTTGAGTAATTGCATTTCATGCATAGTGCATGAACATGTGGAAGAATCTCTTCTTTGCACTGTCAGCTAGACACAGCACTATGGCTCAAACTGTTATTTTTCATATAGCTAGGAATGTGTTATGGAGAGAAATCTATATCTGCCAGCAAAGCATTTTCCAAATCAAGACAGAGCATAAAACCACCCTGCAAGTAACACAAACTGGTAATGGTGACATTTTGCAGTATAACTGCATTTGCTAGCACAGTAGTAAGAGGTAAAAAGCAAGGTTTTCATGTGCTTGCAACGTCAGGGAAAGTTGACAGTGTTAGCACGCTGCTTGTGCTGGAAAAATACAGAAGAAGCCTCAGCAGTGTCAGGAAGGATTTCTTCCTGACAAACAGCATGTCTCCTGGCTTCCTTGTTCTGCAGCCCTACCAGCTGGGTTCTGCAGTGGCAAGTGAGAGCATGCCCTTTGCTTGGCACTCCCACCAGTATGGCTGCAAGCAAACATCCAGATTACAAACAGAAGTTGTATTTACAGTCTGTGTTGCTCTTCTCTCCTCTTTTGCAAGCATTTGTCTCATCTTCTCTTCAAGGAAACAACACAGAAGCAGCATATGTGAGCCACTATCAAGTTATTTTTTCTTTTTCCCCAGGAAAGAGCAAATAATACCATCACTGGTGCAATTGAAAAATTATTAAAAAGGTGCGGGTTTTTTTAAATAAAATCTGCTGCTAAAAGGGAGAGGGAATAAGGGACCTTGCTACAATGAATACTTTACTTTATACATCAAATGCTTTAAACCACTTACCCTTTTTGCCTGCAACTTTAAAGAAAGGTTAGAAATATTTTTAGGGGTGATTGTTTGCAATGGAAGTAAGTGGGTCAAAGTCTCTATACTTGAAAATCTGGATCTTTTCTCATTATTTAACGCTGTGCAGTGGCAAATCAGAACTTTCTGGACTCACTCCATAAAAATTAATGTAATAATCCCCGTAGACAAAATAAAAAAACAAACGACCAACAACATTTTTTCCCCACATTTAGAAAAAAATAGCATCTAGTTACCTAGGGGGAACAGAACATGTTATTGACATGCTCGTGATATTAAATTTTAAAATTTTGCAACACTTGGTAAGAGAGGCATAAAAGCTATACCAACTGAAACCTGTGAGAAATGCAAAAGCATACCCACATTAGGAAAACAAGAATTTATGTAAATCTAGCTCTCAGAGGATAAAGGGTCTATTTTCATAGTCTGGAGACTGGAAATGTTGGCTGTCGGAGGGCTAGGTTCACTTCAGAAACTAAAAAGAAGTCTTTAACTATTCACACAAGATCAGAAGTCAGCTGATAGCTGAATAGAGACAAGATTTTCCTGTTTCTTGTCTTGTCATCCCACACTGATTTATTTGAGCCTCTTTTTCTTTTAAGGGAAGATTTCAAGACTTCTGTCTGATTACAGAAAAAGTATAGAATCCCCAGATCAGAGCATTAATGAACCCCAATGTAGAAGTTTTTCTCCCCAAGTAACTTCTCAGAGCTGTATAGCTGTCCTTGTTTATTTAATCTTTCCTCATATGGGTATTTTCTGTTGTGTTCTCTTTTGATTTCATAGCAATTCCTTATGTTCTACTTAGTGTTTTGGCAGCAAATCAGCACTAACCTGATGTCTTAAGAGAACAATTTACAATGACTTTAAGATGTCTTTTGTGAGTGGCAATATTTAATTTGGAGCCCATAATGACATAAGTAAAGTTAGAATTAATTTCCTTTCTATAAACAATACTTTGAATTAATTGTCCAATAACTCAATATTAAGTGATCCTCCTGTAACTTTTCCATGTCTGCTATAGATTAAATTGTCCTGCATAAATTTACATCAGGCAGACTTTGTCAGAGAAACTCTCTCTAAATACACAGCTCAAAGTTTAACAGAGCCCTGTGAGACCTCATTAATAACCTTCTTCCAACATGAAAATGTAGCTTTTATGCCTATCCTTTGTTTCTATTTTTTTAACCAGTTATTAGTTCACAGAAGAAACTTGCCCCTCTTAAAAACTCCTCTGCTGACAAAGTTTTTGGAAATTCAGGTTTGTTATATTGCTCAGATCAGCCTTATCCACATGGCGTTTGCTGCTGGCATCTGTGGGTCTGCTCAGTCGCTATGAGTGCACATACCAGGTCCAATGTTGGTGTCGTGAAAAGAATATCATACACTGGAAATTCACACAATCTTCCACACCTCTGTCTGCATGGAATTCAGAGGTGTGGGGAAAGTGTTGAGCTGTGGAAAACACATACATAGGTAGCCATAATCCTTTCATCAGATCAGCTAACTTGTACTCATGAAGCAACCTAATTCAGGAAAAGCAGAGGATATGCTTTTGTTCTCTTACCAGAGACTACTTCAACATAAAGTGGTGATACAGATGTTTTTAAAAAGTATCACAGTCTATAAGTTTTTAACTGTCAAACAGTGCAATAGGACTGCAGTCCTGGGTATCTCCTGTTGCTGCTTCAGTCCCAAGGAATTGCTAGCACTGTGGTCCTGGTGACAGGGGGTGCCAAGTGTAATGTTGCTGGAGCCAGGACTTGCTTATTCATTTTTTTGTTTGTGGAACTTTGAAGCTTTGACATGCTGCTTGGACCCAGCAACATAAACTGCTGTTTCCCCTACCAAAAGGTAGAGGCCAGCATTTGATCCCGTGACACCGTATGTTCTTGAGCTATGGTTCTTTCTCAGATACTCACTATATTTTTAGCATCTCCCTGATCAGTTTTAACCAAACTTGACATCTGGGTAGAGGAAAGAGACCTTGTTAAATCCTGTCAAAGGAAAGACAGGAGAGTACATCTTTGTCAGAAGCAGCTAGCTTGCCAATTGATACACGTGCAGCTTTTCACCGTGGTGGCTGACCTAAACGCTAGAAAAAAAAGTGCAGAAGGAGTCAGGGTGCTACTGTCAGGACCACAGAGGAGAGGGAGAGACTTGGAGAGGGAACACTGGCGACATGAGCAGGTTCCTGAGGGAGGCATGGGGTGGACAGGGCAGTGTTGGAAAGGAAGGCTGGTTGGAAGGTTGGAAAAGGAGGTTGCAATACAAGGCAAACTGTCTGAAATAGAGACATGCAGGGGATTTAAGATGCAAAAAAGGTGTAGGAAACCAGACTTCATTTTCTGCTGTTCACAAAACCCCCTCATTTTTCTTCTACTAAGGTCTCCTTGTTAACAGTCGTCTCAGCAGACATTTTCAAAAACTAACGGTCTCTTCATCTACTGCAGATGATTCTTTTTTATGCAGCTGATTGTTAATTCTTACAACTCTGGTGTAATTCCAGATTCTGAATTAATCTCCATTCACTTTCAGGACATAACTATCATACTATGCCTTGAAGTCACTCATTAAATTCACCCTATCTTATTCAAGAAGCATGCTAAAATCCTGATGGACACTCTTGTTTCTTCTTGGTTGAAGCACTGTAATGTGCTTGATTTGTTTTGGCTTCCTAATTTCTGTGTGAACTGTTTTGCCATGATCTAGAATATGGCACATTTTACTCCTTGAACTCACTACTTCTGCAACTTCTCTGATTCTGTGTCTTATATCAGACTGCACATAAAAAGCTAATGGCAGCCTCAGTGTGAAGCCAATGATGTCACTGAAAATATTTCCCACCCCACTTCGTTCATTGTCACCATCGAAGCCACTAGTTAAATCTGGCTCTCTTCTAAAGCCTTTAAAGCACAGAAAGATCTGGCCAAAGTCAAATCATTCAGTGATTATTTTGTTTTTTCCCTCACTGATTACCATTAGTGAGCCTTGCAAATCCATTTGCATCACACTGTAGATGGCTGATTTTCAGCAGAAAATATAACTGTATTAACCATAAAAGAATGTGCTCCATACTTAAATTTCTTTATAACATTCATTATGTATATAATTACAAATAATGGTATATATTTAAAAAAAAAAACCCAAACATAAAAAAAGGTATGTACATTGTTTCTCTAAAAGTAAAAATTCCCCATCTTCCCAGACTTTCTGCACTAGTTTATGATACAGAACAGTAGATTCAGGATTTGCTAGACCACGGGAGAAAGCTAACTGCTGATTAATGTAATCAATACTGAAAACACTATCTTGAGATATTTTAAGGAAAAGCCAAATGCTTGACTGTTGCAGCTGAGGAATCAGGCAGGTAGCTGGACCCATATATTACTGCTGACTTCTAGCAAAATTACTAGGACTCCAGCCGGATTCAGAGAGGCATCTACTTTTAATTTTAGGACCAGACATTGTTACTGAACTAGGGACTGCAAATTCCTATACAATCAGGGGAACCTGATTTTTTCCTACCACCATGTTGCTCCCCCTGCAAAGCAGAGAGAGGACAAAAGAGGACACTGCCTCCTCTACACCTCCCACCCCTCAGTTCCACCCAAGATCAGTCCCTCTGAAGCCCTCCTGGGCTCCAAAGCTGAGACACAAAGTTGTGATGAAGAGCTTCTGCACTTATGCTTGTTACCTGATGGTTTGCTATGAGAGCTTCACATGGTGTTGCAAAAAGGCAGAGTTACACTGCATGGATGAAGAATCTATTTCAAACTATACACCTTGGTTTTGGATCTTAATGTGACATACTCTCAACAGAAGGCAATTTAATAGCCTTGCATTTGTACAGGTGGCTTATAAAACATATATGTCTCTCCTCCAGCTAGTGACTATTAAAGAGAGCAGGTGAATACACAAACACATGATCAAGCCTACTGCCTGAAAATGTGCAACAATTAAGATATTTTACTGCATGTCCTTCTTTGTTTAATTCCAGTATAGTTACAAATTTATAATCTGCAGTGCCTTAAAACCTAAGAAAAAATTAGCATGCTGTTCACCTGAATAGAATTATGTTCTTCTTCCCCAATTCCTTTAAATGGTCTGAAAAATAAACTTAAGTTTTCTTTAACTAACAATAGCCAACTCCAATATTTCAATTTTCACTGAAAGGGTAGTACAGTGGAGGGTAATCTTCAGAGAAGTAAATGTAAAAATATTACCACCTTATTATACAGGAAGAGACAGTAGAAAAAGGCACGTGTGACTGTTTATTCTGTTCTCTCTAGTTATTCAAAATAACTTGTATTTCAGCTAACTAAAGGTCCTTACAGGAAAGGTTGAAGTGGTAAGGGTGAGAATGAGAATGGGTCTTGGCAGTTTGATTAGTAACATTCGTATTGATTTCAGTTGCTATGTGGGAGAGGAGAAAAATTATTTTAGTTTTAAACATAAACCCAAACCAGTTTCATTTACTTAATGACAAAACTAGTCAAAGCAGAAATTTTTTTTTTTAAGTACTTTGTGGTATAAAAACATCTTTGGCAAGCTTCAGAAAGAATAATTGTGTGACACTTCTGCTTTTTTCCATTTCTCCCTAACATCATATATGATTATATGTACAGTAAACAGTTCTTTCATTTTGATAAAGACTTCAAAATAGGGATAGAAAAGCGATGGCAAAATCTATACCGTAATAGATGACCAAACAACAGCATCGACTCTCTCAGAACCGCTGTCTAAATAGATTCCATTCTTGCAAACACTTTGGCCTTATATATCTAGTCATGTTTTTTGAGATCATGCTCCCTTAAAGCGTCTCAGACCATACAAGGCTAAAGGGGCCCACCCATCCTGAAAATCAAATACAGACTGACCCGAAGTCTGATGCTTGTAAAGAACAAGGACATGTCATCTGACCCATGTAGCCTGACAGCTTCAAGATCCATATTTACTTGAATATTCCTTGATTTTTTTTTTATTAACAATCCACATGATTTCCCTCCTGATAATGAGCAAGTCTATGAAATGCAGTTGTCCCACACACTGCATGTGAAAACAATATGATTCCACAAAACCAACAACCTGTAAGCTTGTTTGCCATCAGCCTTCATTGAGCAAGGCTTGAGGAGAAAAGCTGGGGCACACTTGGAACTCAGATGAACCTGAAACTATACAGCTCTTTAAACCAATATAATAAAACCTGCAAAAATAATTTTCAAAGAGAGAACAGAAATTAGAAAGAACAGATTAGTAGGTATATTCCAAGGCAGAGGTCCACCAGCATAGTCAATGCCATACTGAAGCCCCCAGAAGAGACAGACTCCCTAACTGGGAGGATAAAAAATCACAAAAAGGATTTTTAAAAATAATGGCCATGATGGCATGCTAAAATATTCTGATTCCTTGATTGGAAAGGTGATATGTAGATATTGTTGCTGAAAGAATTTTTATGGTTCTAAACAGAGACTCCCTATGCTTTCAGGGTTGAAATAGCATAGCCTGAGGAACACAGATGTTGCTGAGAGTCTAGTCAGAAAAAGTCTTCTTTTTAGCTTTATAAATCAATCCAGTTGAGGCTTTCCTGCTTTGACACAACATTCTAACCTCAGAGAGGGAATTTTGTGATTGGGTGAGAGATGGAGGGTAACAGATTTGCTGAACATTTTGCATGGCAAAAGAGGAGACCTGGCTGGAGCCGAAGTTTTCTGTTAAACTAAGTGGCAAACCAAGCAAAGAGAGCTGACAGAAGAACAGACGGACACCTTCAGTCGTAAGAGCAGAGCAGTGAACACAACTTTGTTCTGCAATTACTTTAGCAACCACAGCAGATCATCTTGAACTTACATTCTCCTTTGTAATGACTGCAAATCAGGTGATCCACCAAAATAAGGTTATTCTGCAGTAGCCCAAACGCAACCTTGTAGAGTGCCTTACAATAAATTTTTAAAATATACATTTGTGTCCTGTGACCTTTCTAATGCATCATCCTAGTGCCTTATACTGCCTGAAATGTATGAGATTAAAGAATGGTGAACAAGATAAAAACATAAAAACAAAAGTTCTCTTCAATTTTGTGTCTGCATCAGTAGAAGAATTTTCATTTAACACCCTCCTTATTAATTGATGTGCTAACATCAGTTTGGACAGAAATGGTACCTGCTTCGGTGCCTGCAGCACCTCCTCCCCCTTCTCCTCCTCTCACCTGGGTGGTTACAGGGCTGTTTCCCACAGCATTTTCCTCACTCTATCAGGCAGGGCTTTACTCTTCCTTAAATCTATTTTCCCAGATGCATCACCAGCATCACTGAGAGGCTGAGCTCTGTCCTGCGGTGGGACTGTTAGGGAACCGGCTGTGTCTGGCATGAGGGAGCCCCAGCTCATCCTCACAGAAGCCCCTGCAGCCAGCTCCTGGGCACAGACACGCAATACAGCAACATAAACCAGTACAACAGCAACAGGTCCCATGGTCCTGAGCTATGCTTGCCTCCCCAGAAGACAATGGCATAAGATTGTTCTGTATGACACTATACTGATGCATGAGGCATCAGTGATGCTGATTACCAGTGCTCATTAATCAGCTGTGTGAAACACAAGTCCTAACTCGGCATGGATCGGAATGACAAAGGCCCACACCTGAGTGTCATTATTTAACTTGCAATTGTGATTTCAGAGTGTCAAATAGCACATAGTTGATTCCATGTAGCTTGAAAACCGGCATGTGAAGCTAGTTGGGAGACTTGGTAAACTTCCACAATTATTCCAAGATAGGTATTCAGCTATGGAAGACTTTACTGTAGCTACACACATGCTTTATCATAATCAACATGCACACCAAGTGAGCCTAGTAACATGCAAGAGAATACCAAATAATTTCCAACAAATCCAACTGGTTTTGTGAAGAGCACAGCTGTGTAATGGGAAATATGTAAAGTTATCTTACAACAACGATAGACAAGCTTTTACCAATCCAGAAAAGAAGTTATAACCTCACTGACCTTTATCGTGTTTGTTTGCATATTTACACAAAACAACTTCTCTTTTCATTTAAAGTTCAAGGAGAAAGTATTGGGGGCGAAGAAAGTAACAAGCAGCAAACTGACAGCATACTCAGTTCAAGAAAATTGGGCAGCAGATTCATAACTAGTGTTCAGAGCAAGAACGAATGAGCAAGCTACAGTTCATCTTTTCATTGTAAGGAATGGATTTGAGGTTTCAGAGGGGAAAATTGAGGTCGGGGGATGTTGGCATTAAAGAAAACGTTGCCCTTGTTTATGAGCAGTAAAGGGATTGGTGAAAATGTGTATTTCACTCTCAGTGCAGAATTAGGCTAGCTCAGGAGAGTGCTTTAAGACCCGAGTTCTGTGGATATTAGCAGAGTCAGATATACAGAAAACACTGTGGAGGATTTTAAAGTATGAAAGGCATAAGGATTATATAGACTTGAACTGTGACTGAGGTTGAAGTGCATTCAAGAAAGCAATAAAGACTAGTGAACCAGAAACGCCCTGCTCACTTATGATAAAATATCTAGTTAATACCAAAGAAAAGCTTCAAATAGACTTGTCTGGTTCTTTAGAAAGTCCTATAAAATAATGCCAGTATTCTTTGTATAAATGCTTTCACAAATAAAGAGTGTCTTTTAGAAAGAAGATTGAACTTGGTAAGTAAGCAGCTTAAGCAGTAAGGAAAAGCATATTAAAATTATTTCTTAACTTGCAGAAATGTTGAATAATTGTCTGTGGCCATGTTCTGTAGTGACAACAGACCATACACTGTTCCCAGAGTAATGTAGCTTCCCACAGTTTGCATACAAGACACATACCAAAATGTTAATTTGATCCAAAATGGCAATACAAAAAAGGTGATTAACACAAGCGCACCAACTACTTACTCTTTCAGTCTTTCAGTTTTGCTCATTTTCTTGAGAAGAGGGGAATTCACCAACTAACCTACTCTCTTCACCACCATTCTTTTCACTATTTTTAGTGAAAAAAGATGCTTCAGACTATGTGGATTAAATTAATACAGTTTGACTAACAAAAATAAGTGATGAAAAGCATGAAATACTTTCGCTTAATTAGCTCCATATTTCATTTGAACAAAGTCAGACTCACTGTTTTTCAGAGGAGGGAATCAGTAGACACTGTAGACTCTCAAAGTGCCTTGTTTTGTTTATGGGGGATCTTACTAGAATTATAAAACTCAAGTGAACTATGTAAGAAATAAAAACACATTCTAGCATAAGAAGCATTATAGACACCAAGGCAAAACTCAGCACTTCTCCATCTGTTACCAATGCAAAATGTGATCCTCATCAATTTTTAATGTGAGACTAATTTTAGTAAATCAGGCATTCTCTTACTGTTGGGTAAAGTTTTTGTTTTCCATTATCAGCTCTGGAACTTAGGAATGTAAACTGCAAGACTCCTGCTCTAAGTAGGGTATACAAAGCAGTGCTAATCGAATAAAGAAAGCATCCGAGTAGGGCCAGGAATCTTTCTTATTCGCTTAAAGCTCTAGGCATTAGAGTTACATGGGGAAAAGTGCAGGGAGAGAGACAATAACTAAACTCTTACAGATGCTGAATCCTTGCTCACCAAACCAGCTCTAGAGCAGCCTCCTAGCACCACCACCTCTTTGTCTGTGCCTCCACATTTGTAAAGCCTCACTAGCAACTCATTAGGAACACTACAGATGTGACACACAAACTTGCTCTGGGAGAGGGAATTAGGAAATCTGTATTAGAGAACTAAATCAGAAACCTGGAAACACTTTAAATGGTTGCTCAGAGAACATCCTGATCATTATGTGAAAAATAACAAATCACCATTTTTTGCAAACATTGAGTGAAGAAAAAGATACACCTTTTTAGGGTTTGAAAGGTTAAAACAAAAGGAATTGCTGTCTGGGTCAATTCCCAATTTATACTTGGATTTGCAGTAATAATAGAAGGAAGTTATAGCTTTTACTTAGTGCCTTCAGGAAGGATTGAGTTTATTTAAGGGCAGTCAGTGTCTTCTTACAATAATGAAAAGGATCTTTCTTTCTGCCCTGCTGTTAGTATCAACAGCTCCTAAATAATTCTGACAGTTTCTTTTCTGTTTTACAAAA
>VYZV01038981.1:306-33050 GCA_013401275.1 Pandion haliaetus | reverse complement strand
AAAAAAAAAAAAAGCTTTGTTATTCGTTTATTATGTTAGAACAAATGCCAGTTCTCTGATACTTATTGCACACCTAGTTCAGTCTAAAAGAAATCATGTATTTGGAACACAGTCAGTCCTCAGAAAATTCCATAGCAAAATTCTGCCTTAATTCCATGGAAGCAGCCACAGCGCAGCATCATTCACAGCTCTTATCTGGGAACAGAGTGACTTTTAAGGACAGAGTAGCTGGAAATATACAGTTAAAAAGATGAAAATGTTGTGACCTACACTTGTTGAATGAAACTGTTCAAGTCCATCTGTAATACTTCCACATGAGAATGTGTGACAGGGATATGTTTGTTAAAATTGTGATGGGAAGAAAGGTAGAAATAAGGCTAAAAGTAAATGACTGTCATCCCTCTGATGTATCTTTGAGTAGTCATCCTTGAACATAGGGAAAAAAAGTTGAATTCTTAGTGGAAATAGCTTAGAAGTTGACTTGGTTATATTCAGTTATATATTATACTCCCCCCCCGCCACTAACATGAGTTTTATAGCCAATAAAACTGACTTCAGTGGGGTTTATCGTAGCATATTTGGGAAGAAGAGGATTATTTTAAGGCAAAAAATTTACACAAACAATAAATATAAACAAGTTTACCTCTGGATACATCAAAACAACCAGCCACCAAAGTAATTACAGATGCTATGTTCTCTTCTTTTTCTGCCGTTTTCTGCTATTCTTCCTCTCCAAAGTAATTTAAGCAGGATTAATTTAATCAAAATTTTGTCTTTAGAACATTTAGGCTGATAAAGTATACAAATGCAAAATAAATATTGAAGGGGGAAGAAACTTCTGAGAGTGTTCATGGAGTTCCTGTTGCTATGGGAACTATATTGCTGTTATTTGCAGGCTGTACATTTGTCTCACTTTGTCTCCGGTTCCTGGAAGGGCAGCAACTCCCCTGCACTGTGAGGTCAGGAAAAGGGAAACTTACCGAATCTTTCAGAAATATTCACATACACGAAATCAAAAGGTTGTTGGTTAAAGGGGACCTGTGAGAGCATATCATAAACACTTTCATGCTCAGAGTAGTATAAACATCAAAAATGCCAGCTCTCCTCCCACTGCAACCCCATTCCTACTTCCTTTAATGCACTGCATTTCTGTATGCTTTACCTTTCAGTGATTATATGCTAATTAATATGAAAGTTACTATACACTAAGGAAGACGATTTGTATAAGATAACCTACTTGGCACTGCTCTGTTTTTTGTCAAGAGCTCCCCAGGAGCTAACAGATAAACCAGGCAAATTAATACAGGTAACTGTCTGAACCACCAAAACAGGTAACATTGTCTCTTCCTTTCTGCCAGTAAATTTTAGAGTAGATGCTGTCACCTTTAAAAATACTTAAAAGCATCATTTGTGTTTGAACAAGCCCAAAGTCTACTCAGGTATGATGGGTTGACCCTGACTGGACCCCAGGTGCCCACCAAAGCCATTCTATCACTCCCCTCAGCTGGGCAGGGGAGAGAAAATATAATGAAGGGCTCATGGGTCAAGATAAGGACAGGGAGAGATCACTTAACTAATTACCGTCACGGGCAAAATAGACTTGACTTGGGGAAAATTAATTTAATTTATTACTAATCAAATCAGAGTAGGGTAATGACAAATAAAACCAAATAATAAAACACCTTCCCCCCCATCCCTCCCTTCTTCCTGGGCACAGCTTCACTCCCAAATTGTCTATCTCCTCCCCTCCAGTGGCACACGGGGATGAGGAATGGGGGTTGGGGTCAGTTCATCACACCTTGTCTCTGCTGCTTCTTCCTCCTCAGGGGGAGCACTCCTCACTCATCCCCTGCTCCAGCACGGGCTTCCCACGGGGTCACAGCCTCCTTCGGGCACCCCTCTGCTCCGGCGTGGGGTCCTCCCCAGGCTGCAGGTGGATATCTGCTCCACCGTGGACCTCCATGGGCTGCAGGTGGACAGCCTGCCTCACCATGATCTTCCCCATGGGTTGCAAGGGAATCTCTGCTCTGGCACCTGGAGCACCTCCTCCCCCTCCTTCTTCACTGACCTTGGTGTCTGCAAGGTTGTTTCTCTCACATGTTCTCACTCCTCTCACTGGCTTCAATTGCACATTTTTTCCTCCCTTCTTAACTCTGTTATCCTAGAGGCACTGCCACCATTGCTGATGGGCTCAGCCTTGGCCAGCAGTGGGTCCATATTGGAGCTGGCTGGCATTGGCTCTATCGGACATGGGGGAAGCTTCCAGCAGCTTCTCACAGAAGCCACTCCTATAGCCCCTCCCTGCTGCCAAAACCTTGCCATGCAAACCCAGTACCTCGGGGAATAAAGTACTCTTCAATATTTCAAAGGGTGATCAGATCTTGCATACTGCTCATTGTGGTATTTATTTTGGGACTGCATTCCATATTTAAATTTCACACCAAAAATCTGGCAGGACTTAGCACATGAAAAGTATAGCCACAACATTATGTTTAGACTTCCGTTATCTAGGTGACTTTTGAGGCCAAAAGAGCGTTCAACCACCACTGAAAAGAATGGTTTTGGAGACTCATTCTTTTTTCCTTAGGAAATACTCAGAAACTTAGATTACTGGTTTGTATGCTTGTCAAATGGACTTCATGGATGGTCAGTTCATAAACTTGAGTATTCCTGGAGCAAACTAGTATTAGAATTATTGCTAATCACAGAAGAATAAAACAATTACAGGCATAGTAACTACACACAACTACAAGAGAAAGAACAATGCTGTTGAGGTTTTATATCTTTTCAGTTTCCCATTAGTATGATCCCGTGCAAGGATTTTATATCACCTACGTAGGTTTCCAGCATCAGAAAATGCTATGTATTTCATCACTGTTGATCAACTACATATATGTAAGCCCATTTGCAGCAAGTCTGACACATCCAGATTAGTCACACTTCCCGTACATGTCCTGGCCATTTAAGTCACCATCTCCACCTGTACTCTGGACAGAAACATTGGAGTGCCTCATGTGACTGTGCAATTTGTGCCATCGCCCCCTTTCAGGCTGGGACCATGTACATTTCCGAGGCAGCAGACACAAGGCATGACATCAGGACAGCTTCAGTTTAGAATTACTTATACTGAGTAAAGCCACAAAGTCAACTAACGTGTACAGTCAAGACATCAATCTGTTCTCAGAAAATTAATATCCAGGTCCAAACCCAAAATAAATCAATGAGAGCTGAAAAAAAGCTGGTAATTCAAAAACTATTCCCTAGCAGCATACGTGAGTAGTTGTACTAAATTGTTCTAAAATCCCATGAATTCTGACACTCAGTTGAGTAAAAGAGGGGTTAAAAAGAAGCCCTGAACAGTTGTAGAGAACATAATCTTCATGCCTCTGTAATCCAACCTCTCACTGGGTAGGAAAAAACAACTTTTCTGTTTAGGTAAGCTGTATCTTAATTATCATATTCAGGGTTTCTTATACAGCCTTCCAAGCACCTAATCACAGCCTCATCTGATAAAAGGGTACCAGTCTAACTCAATATGGCAATTTTCATTTACCTATTTCTGAGGAATTTTGTGAAGGCAGATTTGATTTCATATTAGTTGTGAATTAGGCTGTGGACTTCCCAGAATAAAACCTTTGATTGTGAAAATTAAAATGCAAAGTTCCTAAGTCTTTCTTGGAAAGAGTTAACAGGTTTTATAATATATCCATTTCTTCTGTTTTTTTAAAACCTGTTGTTACCCATAAGAAAAATGCACATTTTTTTCTAACATATCTTCTTTTCTTTGTGTTTATTTCCTTAAATTTAATAAAGCCTTCTAGCTATCAGGGTAATTTAGTCTCAGATCTCCACTTTCCGGTTCAGTTTTCATTATTTCACATTATTCTTTTACCTTTATTATAGAAGCTGGCTTTATTCCCAACTCATAAAGTGACCCAAATTCTCCAAGAGATATTTTCCAGCATTGATTTTTCTTCATTCCTAATGTTAATGGTGTGACTGTTCCTATCTTTACTTTCTGTACTTTCTTAGCTTTTATTATTTTCATAATCCCACACGAACACACTATTTTTTCCTCACCTATATCACACAATTTTTTTTCTTGTAATAATGCTATGTACATTTAATTTTCCTTTTTCTCTGCCCCCTCCTTACTTAGACAGTAGGAGATATGTCTGTGGTGAATTTGAGGTTTTATCTGTTTTTAAAGTAATGTCAAATAAGAATACCAAACAGCAAAAATTTTACAATAAATTCTTATTTGTAATCTTTGAGTCTCTTTTTGACACCTGTAATTTATTTGACCCAAAATTCCTCTCTGAATATATTCCAAAAGCTCTTTATCTGGAACCTTTTTCATCTAGAGCACTATCAGCATTGTGTAAACATGGTTTTGAGGATGTCATACCCACTCTCTTGTTAATAGCATTTATGAGATTCACAATATTTTTCAAGCTAGACCTTAGGAGCCTACATCTTATGGGATGAAATATTTTCACCCCAGTAAATAGTCTGCCCCTTTAATAAGATTGTCTGTACATGGAAAACTCCAAATATTTTCACCTTTTTTTTAATAAAACCTCATCCTCCTTCCTTCAAAGTATTATTGGTTTTTTAAATCTACACTTTCTTTTAGTTGTTTAGATTTTTTCATGTACTGTGTCAGTTTTTGTGAGATAGCCATTCAAATATAGGAAAACTTGTCATCCTGTTTTCGTTTAGGGATTAAAATTTGCAGCTTAAATCACAATAGAAAGCCTCACAATCCTCTATCAAGTCACTCCCATTCTGACTTAGATTGGTTTCTCTGTTCCTTGCCTGGACAAGGTACAGTAATTTCTTTCTCCATGGCTGTGCTATATGTTTCTCATCATTGAATGGCATCGTATTATCCCAAACAGGTCTCTGCAGAGGGAAGTTCCATCGCTCAAGGCCCGTTTCAGATCACTAATATCCAGAGCTAGTCCTTTGCCATACAGCTCTTTTACTATCTGCTTTCTTAACAGGAGATTAGGTAACCATAAACAAGTCTTTCAAAAAATCAAGGCCTTCATTCAGTAAATAGAAACTTCTTGACTTTGAACTTCTAACCCTTTCTTAAAAAGGATAGATTTTTTTAATTCCTCTAAAGCTTATTTCACCTTCCCTTACAAAAGACTCTCTCCTACTTAAGAAAAAAATGACGACAAAATATCATCTCTGTTAAATTACTTTTTCAATAGTAGATGATTTATAGTTGATTAGGTAATTAAATCAAATACAAGTGGCTGAAAGTAAATCTATTTTTATCATCCCTGTAAATTAAAAGTTCCGCATCATAAAAAATCATGACCATCTTGAAAATGACTAGTCAAGTGCTTTTTATAGGCAAGCAGGATTTATTGTCAATTAACGTATTGAACTGGATAGTCAGCATAACCCTGTGCTCAAGACTTTTTAAATTATTGGCTTCCGCTATCAAGCTGCTCCATATCACAGTAATGAAATGTATCTAGCTATTCACATATTGAACAATTCCTTAGGTTGGGTTTATATCTCACTATAACAACATTTCATTTTATTATTATCTCCGATCCCCTGTAATGAATACAAATACATTCCTTTCTTCCATCATGAGTTTATCAATTTTCATTGATTTGCCTGTAATGAATGCAGACAGGATGGGGGAGAAAAAAACTTTAAAGAGATCATATCCATTAAAATATCTGTAAATTCAAAAGTTTTCCACTTGCAGTCACATCAATTAAAAGAAACCATCCAGAAAAACAATTAAAAGAAAGTATTAGTTTAAGTCTTAATAGTTAAGTAACTATAAAAAGGAATTTTGGAGCCTGTATTTTTTACAGAATAGTTGCTTTTCTAATTTCCTTTCTGTAGACTTTAAAAAAAAAAAAAAAGATAAATTCTCATTATAGTTTTGCATTTCATATAGATTAATTTGTCATAATGCACCATGTTTTTCTTTTTCAATAAAGGCCAAATGACTAATGAAAATGCAGCTTATGGTGCAATGTGTGATTTGCTATACACAATATAGGTTTAAAAATTACTCATGCTAGCATCTCCCCTTCCCATCGGGAAGTCCCCCAGCCCCAAAATCAGTCCTCACTGAGGAGGGCACTCACACTGTTGAAGTGCTTGCTGCACAGAGGAGACCTCAGCACAAGCTATGTATTTTCTGCAGTTTGGGTACTGATACTTTCAACTTATTTCTTAATTCTGAAACCTAAATAAAACCATATTGGTTGAAGACAAATATAGACATCTTGAAACTCACATTCTAACTGTGTTAAAAACTTTCATATTGAAAACCAAACTTTTAAATGAAAATACAAACAGTGTTCTCAGTTGTGACATTTTATTGCACTATAACAATTGCATCTGCTTGTGTTTGGCAATTATATCATTATGTGACAATGTAATTTGATATGAAGTGATACAATAACATCCTGGCTTTCATTCAGGCACAGGAAAAAAAAAAACAAAAATCCATGGAACATACAACGTCTGGTCTATCCAGGAAAACAATACTGACACAGAATCTGACCTGTTGTATTTATGTGGTGTGGCCAAATAGGACAAGGTTGGCTTCATAAAGAAAAAGAAAGAACTTTAAGGCAGAAAACAGCTATCCTACCTTTTACACACACACACACTCTCATTTTAATAGGTAGAAGACCTGTTTGAAACAGATGCACAGATAAGTTTGGTGGGTTTTTTTAAATGAGAAAATGCACTTCTTACTGTCTAGAAGAATCCTATAGGTTTTAATGCCTCAGGAGATCATAGTCAAACACTATAGTCAGATTTTCAAGTGAGATGGATATTATGACCAATAGCAAAAACATGCTTCAAGAAGAGAAAAAAAACCCTGTCGGACATCAAAAGCTAAGTTACTTATTATTCCTTATACTGATTTCTTGTCTAAAGAAGCCAGCAATGTTCAGTATTCTTTGTGATGATAACAACATAAACCTTTTCTTTATGGAGAAAATGCGTCATTGGTCTTCTGCAGCCCTGCCTGAAACCTCAGATAACTTAAGTGTTAATGGGAGAAGAGACAGAAAACTACATCTGGACAAGCAGTCTTAAGAAAAGCAGAGAAGAAATCATCTGTTTCCAGATGACTTTTCTCTATTTCTCATATATCTGTTGTGCAGAACAAAAATATCCTCCACCACCTTCTTCTGTTTATCGCCCAATTTCTCTAAAAACACCATGTAGCATCTTTGATAGCTGTAACGCTTCAAGTACTTAGCGCAATTGATACAAATAGCCAAAGTAATCTGGTCCCTAACTGGTGTTGTGGGTCACCTTCCCTAGAATAAAAGATAGAAAAGATGCAGGGGAAATAAAACAGGCGGTTAGTATACTTCTGCCAGTTACCAGAAGAGACACAAAACTAGCAGCCAGTGTCATAATGGTAATTTCCAAACTGCAGGTACCATCGGCCTGCCAAATATAGAGGTTCCTTCTCAGAGACAAGAAAGATATGGCTGATACCAGTTAATATAGTTAGAAGATTGTGCTTCTCAGCGTTACATGTTATGTCCAGAAATCTCATTGTCATACATGTTAAAATTCTTATGTATTACAAAGCTAAGGTATTTTCCAAGTTAAAAAAAGATGTGAAGACGTGTAAGAGTAACTCAGGACCTCTTTTTAGTGTTGCTAAATTGGGAAAGAAGATTAAGATGCACAAAAAAACCCATATACTAATAAATTTCTTCTTCCCTGTTAAAAGGAAGTTCAGAAACTGCCAGATTGATTCCCTCTAGACCTACTGAATCTCCTTTTTCTGAGAATATTCTTAAATTCAGTTCTCTAGATCACCCTACTGAAACTCAGCAAGAGCCTGGTATCTAACTTTCCTGGCTTCTTTAAAAATTCCAGCCTACAGCATTACAAGCATGCTTTGAATAAGTTACTTCAAAGTAAAAATGTACATATTTCTATCATTTTAACAGCTTCAAAAGGCTTTCAGTGTTACTCTTGTCAGTAAATAAGCTATATATTTAATTTTCATAGCTGCTTTTTTTCGTCACATGTAATATCACAAGTCACAAGTGTTGCATTTAATATTTAAATAATCAGCATGGTCTAAAAGCTTGATAACATTATACATAAGGAGGTAAATGCTGCATGTTGAACTCAGTGGTGCTATTTGCAAGGTGTGCCAGACAGAAGAGACTTTCCTTGAAGTCTTGAGTGACAAAAAAATTGCAGAATCAAAGAACCTTAGAAGACAATACCTATTGTAAAACACACAGATGACTAATTTTGCTTATGCTTTCTTTAGCAGTAATTAATTATACTTTGATCCAAAATATTTGATTGGGAAAATTAATTATTTAAGACACTATAGATACTATAAGCATGTAAAAAAAAAAAAAAAAAAGAAGCAGTAATTACAAGAGGGCTCTGCTGTAGATTCATCATTCCATAGGAAGCTTTAAAACATGTTATTTTGAACCTAAAACATGGATTCGCCATTGAATGAAAATAAAAGTTAAAGTAAAAATAAAAAAGTTGTCATCTCTTAGAAGTTTTTTGATCAATGGTAGAGCAATCAGTATCATCTTCTAACATGTCAAAGTTGAATCTGAAATGTGCTGAGTTTTGTCCCATCCCCCAGAGAACAGTCAGTGGTTTCTAACAAAAAAAGAATTCTCCAATCTCCTCTTTAAGCATACAGTCTTGGTTTTGTGTATCATTGATATATTTTAAATAAATAAAAATAATCGTATACCATAATAGTTGCTCCCAAGGCCAAGCTTCCCTAATAGCCTCAGTGTTTGGGAGTTTTGTTCAGGTACGCTGATGGAAACCCCTCATTCATCTGTCAGAGCCAACCACTGGTGAAAGAGGGGCTAGCCTGTTCCAAAAACTACTCTTCTGAAGGAGAATGTACTTTGTATATCCAGTTTGGAAATATTAATGGTCTTCCTTGGAAAATACAAATTAAACCGAATAATGCAAAATCCAGCCTAAAAGTTTGCCCACCAGTCAAATTACAATGTTTTGGAAAAGGTTTCACACCACTGCAATCTCTTTCATGCCCTTTCAGTGTGCCCTAGGCTCACCACAAAATATTTCACATCTTTCCCAGTCTCTACTAATACTATTAGAAAACCTATTAATAATGAGAAGATACTATCTCCAATGGGGATTAAATCCCCAAGCAACATGGCAGAAATGAAGCTGGTCAGAGGGATGCTGGGCATCTATGATTTACTGAACTGCCAGATCTGACTGCTTAAGAAGGTCAGAGGTTTAACAGCTTCATTGGAATAGTGACTTTTTGTTAATGAATGAAAGATGTAAAACTAAGGTAAGAGGCAGGGAAGTGACGTAGCTATTTGTGACCCAGAGGATCCTGATTCAAACCCAGAGCCTAAGAGAAAGAAGGGAGATAAAATAACAGCTTGCTAAATGAACGGACTATGATTTTAGCACACTTTTCTCAATTTGGCAAAAAGGAGACATCTTTGCTTTGCTTTAAACAAGTTTATTTGGTGATAAACTCTATTAGCAAAGGCATTTTCCTCTCACTGTACTTCCAACTGTTATTTTGTGATTCTCTCCCAATTTGTTTCTGGACATTTCTGAACAAGTTGAGGAGGCAAGATCCCCGTTTGCCCAGTGTCTCCTTAAGACACCAGACAGACACAAAGCACATGCCGACCATAGTGGCTTTGTGCCACACTCTAACAACATCGATAATTTGTTGGGTTTTCTGCAAAGGTCATAGCTCCTATTACACACTCACAAGCCTAAAAGCCCACCACTGTCTTTGAAACCCTGATGATAACAGTCTCCTCAAGAGTTACGACATTGTTTGGGACAGACAACCAAACAAAAATGTGCCAGAAGGTGCATGGAAGAAGCACGCTGATTAAATAAAACCTGTTGCATCATGGGTCAAGTGGGCCCACCCTGCAGACACAACATCATCTTCCATGCCTAGCACAGCCTCTCCACCTTCAAACACCTTATAAGGCACCTCAGTAAAAGAACTTTTTCAATCTCTTCATTTAAAAATCGATAACCTTCAAGGTTGCACAGCTTCCTTTGAGACTAAGGTAAATAAAACTGAGGGAAGGCTGGAGGGATTTGAAAAGCAATGGAGTCAATTGAAACTCAAACAACAAAGAGAGGAATTCTGTAATAAAAATCACAAAGGAGAGAAAACTGTGTTTAAGCATTATGGAGCTCCTGAAAGAAGATTAGGGTCTTTGGAAAAATCAACAACATTGCCATAGGACTTAACGTTCTGAGCATCTTCTCTGAAAGATCCAAGATGGCTGAAAATTTATGAAAAAATCCAAAGCAGACATAATGAACAAAACCCCATTATTTGGAGTAGCAAAAGCAATACATCTGCATGAATGTTCAAGGCTCAAAGTGCTGCATAGGAAGAACATAATAATCACAGACAACATAATAATCACAGAGAGCATGTGACTGAGGGCAGGATTTGAGCAGGGGCCAAAGAATTAGAATAAAAATGGAGATGAGACATCTTACCACTCCATAAACCCTTGGCAAAGGATAGGAAGTAACTTCATTTGAAGAAAGAAAAATTTTTACTAAATGACCCTGCATCAATCTTCTACCCTGCCAGATTGTGATTACTACCCTTGAGAGAAGAAATGCAACACTGCTGGGAAGCAGAAACAGCACAATGTTTCACATAGAACTGAAAAAGAGTCAGCAGGAAGAAGTTAGATAGCTAAACCTATCAAATATTCTCCAACCTATTTGTCTCATTCCTTTACCACAGAAGATACATTTGAACATGATTGTTCTGGAAAAAAAGATTTGCCCTGTCACCCAGTATGTGGGACCTTGGTGATTTTACTCTCACATGCTGGCATAAAGGAATATGTTAAACTAAAATAATGCAAAAGTTTAATTAACATAAATCATTATAAGGCTGGTGAGTTCTTATTGGTAAATTAATCTAATTCCTAAACTGTACTTTCAGAGGACCAATTTTTACATTTGCCTCACAGTAGCCTTTGAAGATTGCTGTTTGGACTTAGAACTTTTGCTAATACATATTGCTAATATGGAAGTTAGTACCTCAACATTATTGATAATTATAAATCATTATTTATACTATTACAATACAATAAACAAATATATTGACAAGTACCTGTAATAACAGTTTGCTCTTCTGCTACTGACAGAAAGGAAAGGAAAAGAAAAAGAAGAAAAATAAGGAACCTCATAATCCAGCCTTCCTATTTCAAGGAGCACCTTAGGACACCTTCACTTTAACCTATTGTCATTGGTTCAAGTAAAGGCTACATCTTTGGTACCCTAGAGTGAAAAATGTCCTTGCATATCTGAGCTAGGTATATTTATTTCTGCTGAACTAAGATAAACTGGTATATTGCACCCAAAGGGAATATATGAAGTATGCATGATAGTGACAGAACGCGTACAGGACGAGGAGACATGCTCAAATACGAGCATTAGCTAACAAGAAATCAAGTAGAGAAATTGATGTGAAATATAGTAGATTTATCGCAAATAATCTGATCAGGTGTCAGGGCTCTGAGGGCACCAAGAGAACTTCTTGTTCTTGAGCAGCCTCACCAGGACCCACACCCACACCCGCTGCCCATGGGCCAAGGAGAACAGTTACAGTCAGGCCTGCATGCCACCCTTGCTTGAGATACAGTGTAGGCAGGCCTCTAAGAAGACAAATAACTTGCAACAAAGTGAGTTCTAAACCAAATCACTGCATCCTACAGATTTTCTTCACTTTCTAACTGCGTAGTATGGTTTGCATGGTTCTATGATTTGTATGACCTAAACATAAAGATGCAAATGCAAAAATTTTGAAGCACAGGAATTAAACCAGCCATTTTCTAACCCTAAAATGTAAAGAGTAGCATCTTTTCTAAGTAAAATTAAGAGTTCACACTAAAAATTTCCCTACATTTAAAAAATATTCTTAATTTGTTCCATTGAAACTAGAAGTATATGGTTCTACTGATATCCTTGCTCCAAAACACTAGGGTTGAACAGAAAGCATCCGGGAATAGGATTCAAATATTGTGAAAGCATTTACTGTCTAGCACAGGCTTATGTTTTTGAGTTGGCTTGCTTTCAGTTTTTTGACTTATGCATATATGAAGGCTTCTGTGGCTGGCTGGTTTGTTTGTGGTTCTTTGTTGCAGTGTTTTGTTAACCTTCCTTTATGTATTTTTAATGAATACAACAAATAAGAAGTGTGTAAACTCATCCCGAGAAGAGGCTATAATGTCTTCCTGTGCTTTTGATTCACTGCCTCATTTGCAAGATTGCTGCTTATTCACAAATTAATTATGCAATGGCATCTTTAGCTAATAAAGTCTAAACAAAAAACATTTAATCCAATTCATAGTTTTCTCTCAATCAAACCAAGTCTGTCAAACATAATTACATTACACATGCAAAGCAGGAATGAGCCAAACATGTGCCACACCTGCTTAGCACTTCTTCAGGCAGACGATATACAGTAGAAGAACAGTTGGCAGCACAGATGGCAAAACAAAGACGACTTGTGAAAAATGTAGTTGTGGAGTGTGGGTTTGTGCCTTTTATTGATGGGAAGGGTCAGATAGTGATGTCAGTTTATGTTAAACACACCTTTCTCGTACCTTTAGGCTTGACAGCTCTGATTTTGGAGATACAAACCCCAGTCGTCTTGTGCTTTCTAAAGGAAGAGAACTCTTCAGTTCATAGGAAGTCATTACTGTTTTCCAACCATAGCCACGAGCTCTGAGGACATGTCTGTTATCATTTATGATTATGGAGACCATACTGTATTTTAGGGTGAATCAAAAAAATATATTCCCCCACCAACATAATTGTATATCTATGTAATGAAACCTAGTTAGCAATAATAAGGGTAGCGATTCTGTACATTTCAGTGCATCCAGTTCACATAAACTCAGTAAGGAGCCAGGTATTGCACTTATGAGCACAAAACCAAAAGATAACCCAAGCAGCCCTGGGTAACTTTTCAATTTCATGGATATGCTTAACTGATAAAACAGACATATGATTTAATATTAATGTGCATTTATTGTGATTTCTACTTTAAAACTATGTCATTATATCAAGAAGTAGAGTTTCTGAAAATTGCTTTAGCTAGACATTTCATGACATCTCCTGATACCACTGAAATGATCCCTACCATTTCATTTACAAAGTTAGCATCTTGCAGGAGGCAAGTCACCCAAATCCCATCAATGCATCACTCCTTATTTCCTAAAAGATTTTATATCTAGCTTTTGGCTTCCTCTGCACACAGGAAAGAAAAGAAACTCAAAAACCAAAATTCAAAACGTTCTTATTCAAAACAGGTTATGTCTCTTATCTTGGTTACTGTTATCTGCTGCTTCTCATCACTACAAACTTGTCCTCTACAGAAATCTTTTCACATCTGTTGTGTATATTCTGTATTTGTATTGCATTCATGTTATAAAAGCTTGGTATGAAACCATTACTGCATCAGCTTCTTTGACCGCATGTCCTATCTTTGAGGTTCTTCATAACTTTTTCCAGCTTTAGGGAAACATTATTTCCACCACACAGTTTTTCTTTCCCAATAGACTGAGGCAACTATTAAAGAAGATCTTAGGTTATATCCACAGAGAATACATCCATAAAGGAATGATAAGGATGTGAGGGTAAGTGGGTTTCACAAACTTTACTAATTGCTACAAAATGTTTTCTCTCATTTCTTGCTTTATAGTGGTTCTATCAAAGATACTGTATAGCATAAGATTTAGCGTAAACTTACACTAACTCATGTAACATACAGAAGGACGGTATGCCCTTTTCCATTATGCTTGCAATGTGCCCCTGCAGTACTGCATCACCACAGCCCAGTGGTCCACGCTGCACTGGTTCTGCCATGCGGACAGGGGAGAGCTGGGAGAGATCTTGGGAGGGAGCTGCCTCTCAATCCTTGAATGCGGTAATCCAGAGAGAAGTAAGAAAAGACTAAGTTTCAAGTGAACAAGGTTGATTCGGGGTTCTCCACTTTCAATATACATCTGGCTGTGCCACACTGGCTGCGAGATGTTAGTAACTGTAACAGAATTTAATAGGTAACTTAGCTTATTAAGAACATTTTCTAATAACAGTCTTAAGACTCAGTTCTAATTTCACTGTTGCCATCCCTGCATCAAAGCAGAATATAGCTCAAATATATGCATAATTATTCTACAGCAGGAAGAATGGACCTGTCCTGACTGCTGTGTTTCAAGTATGTTATATATTAGAGAAGCTCATTCTCCACTGAAATTTTCCTCCTGCTTTCAAACTTGTTTTCCACTTACGTGACCAAAATGCTAACAAACTGTTCATACAGTATTTCCCACAGGTGTAGGTACACTAAATGGAGACTCTGCAGCATCAAGGACTGGGAAAACAGTATTGAAAAGAGTGCATGTTCAAATAACTTCTGCAGTAGTCATTCCCTAGAATGCTAAATTTTCGAATCTATTAGTGTACTTCCAAATTCAAAAATATTCCAGTACAGAATATTTTGTCTGCTTTTCTCCAAGGACACTTGACCAGAGGGCTGTTAGCAAGAGCTGGAAAACTGTCAGTGGAACTAAAAAGATAGCAATAAATAAATAAATAAATAAAAGCACAAACCGTTTTTCAGGGATTGAGTGCAAAAAATTATTCAGAGGAAAATACATTGGGATTTAACTTAAACAAAGTTTAAAGAAATTCACAAAGTTTAAATTACTGAGTGAACAACAAATATCCTGGGAGAATCCTTATGACAGCAGAAGTCAGAAATAAATCAGCAGAAAGGAATACGTGTGTTTTTCTGAGAAGAGAAATCTCAGTGCCACCACAAGTATTAAAAATAAAAATAAAAAAAATTAACCAATCTTATTCAGAGAGCATATCTGTTCCAGAGCCTCAGCTCCATTGAAAGACACCAAGATGAACCACTAAGCAAAGCTATAAAACCAAAATCCCAAACGAATAAATAAAAAGGCCATCTTCTGTTTCAGAAATCAGCAGTCCCATAACACATTGCTCTATAAATTTCTTCCCCACAGACTGAAAAGAGAATGTTCTTGACTAACAGATCTTTCTTGCTGAAATATCACCTGGGATGTATAGTGCTCACTGGCAGGCTTGCACCATCTGCTTACTGAGGCTCTAGTAAAGTAAGCAGCATAAGTGTTTCATGTTTGCATAGCACTGATTTAAAGGAAATTGTATCCTTTTTTACTTGGTCACACAGGGACTTTTATGAGAAGCCCAAGTTTATACCACATTATCGTCTCAGCTGCGCACTATTCCAAATGAAGCTTAGTGAACGTTTTCCTAAATCTGAGAAAAGCTGGTGTTCTGGTATTTATGTTTCAGTCTGAACTAGATCAGAGCCAGTGAAGTATCAATCCATAAATTTTAACACTCTTCATAGATGGTCGTGGATTCATGGATTATACTGACAGCTGTTTGAAGGGTGGCCACAGGGCTGCAATCTGGGCACCAAAATCTCTTCTCCTCCCCCGCCCTGTTTCTGAGTATCATAGTCCTGAAGTCTTTGGGCATTTCTACTGAGTACAATGGAGCACAGCACAGGCAGCACCAAAATAACACCATTTAGGGCCAGAAGCAGCATAAATATGGAGCTTTACACCGAGCAAGTACTTAATAGCTTTACTGAGACAAAAAAGATCATTAGCATGGGGTGCAATGCTGACATGCTGAAAAAACCTAGAGGGTATCAGCGCATCTTGCTGCAGTGAACCAGTGTTACTGCTAACAACCCTGGAAACAGCATGGGTAACATTTCACAGCACCGTGCTGTGTCAGGAAGACATAGCCATTGCAGTCAGCTCTGTTGTGCTTTTGATAAGGATGCAGCAAAAAGTCAAATTAGTTTTTAAGAAACTAAGACAAATTTACCCTCTCTTCAGCCACCACTATTCATAAGAGATTAATAACACCTACAGACAGAAGGTAAGATATGTGCAAGTTTTAAAGTCAAAAAAAGACCCTTTATCTCAGCTTTCAGCCTTTGGATTTGGGTTTCCCCCGCCCCAATCAGATATAGGAACCATCTGTTATTAAGTGACGTAATCTTTCTTCTTTTTTTTCTTTTTCATTTAAAAATCTGAAGTACTAAAGTAATAGACAATTATTCATTCCCCTACCTTTAATACAAAAATTTAAATAAAAATGCTTAACATAGAATGTGCAGTATCCAAATTTGTCATCTCTCATCATTGTGGCAACTGTCACTACACTTGGGTTTCACTTGAAAGCTAGATCCTGTAAGATTTTGAACTTTCATTAAAAAGTGCTAGTTCTCAGAGAATAAGAAAATATTCATATATGTGTAAACCACTGAAAAATATACAGCAAACAACATATCTCCATCTTTAGTTTTTTCACTAAGCTTTGTTATCTCTGTACCTATTTAATGATTTTTGCTTGAATGTCTGAAATTGGCTATGAAGGTATCCCTTTTTGCACAAACGAATGTTGCAAATATTTATGCGTTAATTAATCTAAGTATACAGCCCCAGTGGTGATGTTTACGTGCACAACCATAATCGGATGCATAAATATCTGTCAGACGAATGGCTGTTTAATTTCAGAACTGATTTTTAATAATTGATGTTTTTATTTGTAAACAAGATTATTGGAAAATGACTCCTTAAAAACTGTACTATTTTATACCTAGGAAAATGTTCCCGAATAGAAAAACAAATAAAATAAAAAAAATGCTAGACCAGATTGATAAGCTTGCAACAAAATATGGAAATGGATATCCAGAACCCAACTGATTGTCTTAATATTTAACATTATTCTAGCAAAAGGGATTTTTGACAACTTTTCAAGTCAAAATATAGCCAAAAGCTACTTCCGTTAGAGCAATACAACAAGGTAACCTAAACATCCAAGTTACTGGAAGTTAGCAAATGTGACATCCATCTACAAGAAGGGCTGGAAGGAGGATCCAGGGAACTACAGGCCTGTCAGTCTGACCTCCGTGCTGGAGAAGGTTACGGAACAGATGATCTTGAGTGCCATCACGTGGCACATACAGGACAACCAGGTTATCAGGCCCAGCCAGCATGGGTTTACGAAAGGCACGTCCTCCTTGACTAACCTGATCTCCTTCTACGACAAGGTGACCTGCTTAGTGGATTAATGAAAGGCTGTGGAAGTTGTCTACCTAGACTGTAGTAAAGCCTTTGATACCATTTGCCACAACATTCTCCTGGAGAAACCGGCTGCTCGTGGCTTGGATGGGTGTACTCTTCACTGGGTAAAAAAAAAATGGCTGAATGGCCGAGCCCAAAGAGCGCTGGTGAATGGACTTAAATCCAGTTGGTGACTTGAAAGCTGCCTGGTGGAAAAGGACCTGCGAGTGTTGGTCAACAGCCAGCTGAATATGAACCAGCAGTATGCCCAGGTGGCCAAGAAGACCAAAAGCATCCTGGCCTGTATCAGGAACAGTGTGGCCAGCAGGAGCAGGGAAGTGATTGTCCCCCTGTACTCAGCACTGGTAAGGCCACACCTCGAATGCTGTGTTCAGTTTTGGGCCCCTCACTACAGGAAAGACACTGAGGTGCTGGAGCGTGTCCAGAGAAGGGCAACGAAGCTGGTGAGGGGCCTGGAGCACAAGTCTTCTGAGGAGTGGCTGAGGGAACTGGGGTTGTTTAGCCTGGAGAAAAGGAGGCTGAGGGGAGACCTTATCACTCTCTACAACTACCTGAAAGGAGGTTGTAGGGAGGTGGGTGCTGGTCTCTTCTATCAAGTAACTAGTGATAGGACAAGAAGAAATGGCCTCAAGTTGTACCAGGGGAGGTTTAGATTGGATATTAGAAAAAATTTCTTCACCCGAAGCATTATCAAGCATCGGAACAGGCTACCCAGGGAAGTGGTAGAGTCACCATCCCTGGAGGTATTTAAAAGACGTGTAGATGTGGTGCTTAGGGACATGGTTTAGCGGTGGACTTGGCATTGCTAGGTTAACGGTTGGACTTGATGATCTTGAAGGTCTTTTCCAACCTAAATGGTTCTATGATTCTAAGTAAAGCAGGAAATGGATTTTCACCTGGCCCACTAAGGACTAACGTCACACCCTCTCTATGGGTAAAGGTGTCAGAGTAAGCTTGCTGTTGTTCACGTCGTAGTCTTCTTTTACCCTCCCACAGACTAGGCTCCTTCACTCGTTATTGAAAAACAGCAAATTCTCTTGCATAATGCTGCAGCCCTTCAACAACGAAAAGAAAAACTTGCATGTGCCTATGTTCTGCTGGTGGTCCACTGATGAAAAACATTTAATTGTATAACTATGGAATTTTAATAAGTATTGATTTTATTCCTGTCATGAAGAGAGAGGACTGTGAATCTTGTCAAACCAGCATGAACACAGGTTAATGCAGGGTTATATACCAATCCATTTGTCTCTTTACTAAGACTATTCTTCCACTAGGAGAAAAGTACCAAATGATGAAAGCATATTCCAAAGATTTGTAAATAATGAATGCCTAATCTTACTCACTGTTTGATGTAGAATAAGATTCTCAACACCTATATATTGCCTTGTTTATGTTAGACTGTGAAAATTTAAACTAGTCGACACTCATGGAGATGCAGGCACTGCCAGGGAAGGGGAGAAAAGGACTTTGCCATTCCTAAATCTAATCAAAGTTTTTTTGTGGAAGAGCTCCGTCAGTTGGAATTTGTGTGCTCTATTCCAAAAATGCATAGGCAGGTCTGCAAAATTGCTCAATAACCTTGTATGCAAAAGGAACACAGCGACAGCTAAAAAAGATGTTCGTACTCAGGATTAAGGCCAGTATTCATCTTCTTGGCAAAGGTGTCTACATGAAAGACTAGAGTAATGATACCATACTCTACAAACTACTACAAAAACAAGATCAAGAAGAATTGCATAAATACACCTATATAACATCCATCACATTAATGAGAATGTAGAGACAAATGCAACTTGCTGCTAAACTTGGCATCTATTGACTACAGAAGAAAGTTAGACACTGCAGAGACAAATACTATCCTACAGCCCTTGGAAGACCATGGATCTGAAATGATTTGGCACACAAAAGTTCATCTCTGCAACAAAGTAGTATCTTTCAGGTTTGGCAGCCCACCAAAAGCAAACCTGAATGCTATTATCATCTTAACAATGGCCTTTTCAGACTGGTTTCTGAGAGACCTGCTTGGGAAGCTGATCTCGCACAGCTAGAGGAAAGGACGCTAGAGTATTAGAAAAACCTCACTTGCCAAAAGTTTAGGTGAACACTATTTGAATATCTAAGGAAGAAGGTAATGATGGTTGGGCTAAATTGATGGACTAGCAATCTGAAAACAGAAGCTTTAGTTTAGTAAAGTAAGGTGGAACTGCGAGATTACGGATTTTTTTTTTCTTTTTAATTCCAGAGTTCTGTTAAACAATTTTTCATCATAAACCAGATCTGATGGCTTTATAGTTATGCAATCAGTTATTATGGAATCCTAAAGGTAAAAATTAAAATACCACTTTTATGTAATTGTCCTCAGAGCTACTAGTAATCATCATTTCTTTTTCTTTTACAGTAGCCAGGCAAAAATACTCTTTAGCCAAGAGCTATGTAAGAGGATAAGTAGGTTTTTTTCTGCTAAAGTTATGAGACAAAAGATGCAAAAGGTTGAGGTTGCACAAGAAGTCATAAAGAAATGGTTGTTAATGATTGCAAGGGTGAGCATAAAGTGATAGAATGTGATGTGAAATGCCTGTGTTCTGCTCAGAAAACAAACCAAAGGAACTAAGGTCCTACAGAGAGCGGTATCATTGTGAACTGTAGACAGCAGATGGTTATGAGTGCGCCTTGAGTCCCACAGATGCGAGTCAAAGTAATGATTTTACAGCCTGCCTCAAGTCCATACAACAAAGAGATAAAATACCCACAAAAGGATGAGGCTGTTAAACACCCCCTTTTGTAAGAGAACCCATTAAATGTTTGGCATGACGCTCTCACAGTGCTCCGAGTTTACTGTTTCTGGTGAATGCCAAAGGCCTTCTGCATCTGTGTCATATCCCTATGTCAGCAAATGACCGGCAATTTCCTCGCTGCCTGACAAACATTTGAAAAGGCACAGTGTGAAAATGTATGCATTTTGAATATCTCCTCCAAATTTTTGTTACCAGACCTGAAAACAAAACAGCTCCAGTGGCACCAACTACAGAAAAATAAAATGAACCAAAGTTACTGCTCTCCCAGATTGGTGACGATCGCAGCTCCTCTCCCTAGTCACAGCTCTTTGCAGCTGTTTGTTGTCAGAGCGGAAAGTACGAGCCTTGGCACTTCTCCTCTCTGCTGTACTCTGGATGGCTGCTCAGCACATCGAGGTAATTGACTCATCTTGGCTCAGTCATAACCTCAATCAGCTGGACCATCTCATTTTCCCCACAGCCAAGGAATCCTGCCGTTCTTAATATTAGGGCAGCAGCCAACCTGTTTTCAGAGGGAAGCTTATTGCAGAATATCCCTCTGTATCCCTGGGAATTAGCTGAAAGTTTAAATGTTTCTTTTGAAAGAAAATACTTTTTCCAAGAAAGAAAAAAAAGATCACTTTCTACTGTCTTTCTGAAAAATCTCTGAACAAAAAGCCAAATCCCAAAACACCACTGGGAAAAAGTGAAAGGAAAAAACATCCTGGGTTAAATGTGAGCCTCACACTTGCTGAATTCACAATCAAAATATTTGTTCATTGGATTTGAAATCCATTGCAGGTTACTTTCATCTATTCACAGAGTTGCAAAATGGAAATCTCCATTTTAGACATTTGCAGATTTTGTGGCACTGAGATTCACAGGATCTGTGTCAATAAAAGTGACAGTCTTTGCCTTGCCTCTCTGGAAAAATAACACTGTTCCTTTCACCCCTGCACATAACAATTGTGGCTCTTGGTGCAACAAACCTTAATCACACCTTCTTTATACATATTGAAGTGACCAAGTATTTTTAAAAACTTCGCAGTCACCTCACTTCTAACTATAGTTGGGTTTTGTGTGGCACACTGCACTACTTTATTCCAGATTTTCATTTTGCTCCGTAAATACAAATGAAGTTCAGCAAAACCAGACAATACCATAATTTTAGCTCAAGTTCAGACTGTTCTTCAGTGAATGCAAGTTTTCAAGCAATTTCTGCCCTTTCCTTAGGGGGGGTGTGTGTGCGTGCGTGTGTCAGCAAAGGCAGGGCAGAGGAGAAGGGAGGTGGGGCCACAGCAAGAGCAGCAACACCTTCTCCATGAGCTGAAGGCAGGGAAGCAGCAGGGACACTGTTGTATGGTTGAACCATCTTGGTTCAACTCCTTTCTGCCAAAGGCTGAACTTCCAGGAGGAGGGAAAGCTCTTTCCTCCAAGCAAGGCAGAAGGCTGTGCTCTGTGCTTTTCACTTCCTTGTCAGGAACTGGTACTCATGTCTTATTTCTTTCCTGAGCAGTCTGGGTATGTGCTTTCCCTTCCCACAGCTCCTTGGCCAAGCCCCCATTATGCTTCAGCATATCTTACCTTCAACAACCGATTTTCCCTGTTATGCACAGACTAAATGCTAAGCAGTTGGGTAGTCACAACCAAGCTTCACCTTGTCTGTGTAGGAGAGTCTCCCAGCCCCACATATCTGGCTCTAGACTGGTGTGGACACAGAGCCTGCCAAACTGACAGCCTGTCACAGTACTTAGTGCCAAAACATTTCAGTCAAGCTCTGGTATTTGCTATAACACTGGCATATATAATTATAACTTAGAGAAGAAAACAGCTTTTCAGCTGGTGCGTTACAGAAAGGAAAATAATATTTTCCTCCAGAGCATTAAGCCTGGAGAAGATTATCTGCCCCCTCTGCTGCTGGCTTTTAATTTTGGGAATGAAGAAAAAGGAGAAACTCAGCTGATGCTTTTGCAGACTCTGGTGCTCCTCACAAGCCATTACCCACACAGGCTCTGGCCCTTCCACAACTGCTTCCATTGCCCTTCACGTAAACACAGTGCATTTCCCCCCAACTCCTGATTTGCCTCTGCAAATTTAAACTAAACCGAACAAAAGTTCCTGGATGCAATTGGTGGTGACGGCACAGTTCCTGCCCCTTTTCATCTACCCTTTTGTCATTTGTTTTCAGCTTGCAAAATATCATTACTCTTTATGCTCATCCCCCTGCAAAACTGTTACTTTCCAACTCAAATCCATCTGAAGTGGGGGCAAGGAGATAAATAAATTCAGACTTTTATTCCTGAAAAATGTCTTTTTTATCATGTCTTTTTTCCCTCCACTTTCCCATCTTTGCAATAACTCATTTGCAGCTTTTTCCTTCCAGTCTTCCTGTCTTATACAATCTCATAAGATGAAGATAACCCCCATAAACTTGTACATCAGACTGATAAAATTTAGCTTGTGAAAATATTTTGTGGTATGTTGAGTTTATCATTTGCTCTGGAGGACCTAATTTCTTAGTGCGACACATGGAATTTTTCTTTGTAAGTCACCTGTGCAATGCAAGATGCACATACAACTTTATCAGAAAAGATTTCTTCAGTTATGGGAGTAAAGTTCTGGAACCAAGCATGCAAAGTGCACACTAAGAGATACTGAAAGCTTGCAAGAGGATTATCAGTGATACCAAGCAGTATCATTGTTCTGCAACACACAGAATTTCCCTCTGAGGCATCTCACACTTTATCACAGAAAATGCTCACTAAATGATGATTACTTTCACTTCAGTTCTGCTAGGAAATCTAACTAAGGGGAAAAAAAAAAAAAGACTGGAACACTTCCAATGGGCTTTCTGATGGAAAAACACTCCACATGTAAAAATCAAAACATTTTGTGGGAATGTGTTTATTTAAATGTATTTTTTATAGGTTTCTTCTGTAAATCTGCCCAGTTCCGATTTGATGTACTGCCAGCCTGACTGTCTGTTGTTTAAGCCCAACAGCTGTCTACCTGGTGGCCTTCCAGAGTTGAGCTTCTGAGTAGCCCTCATGTTGTCTGTGGGGATCAATCAACACGGTACCCCTTACCCACAAGGGAACAAAAGGCATCGTTCCACCATTAAACCTGTTGGCCACGTAACACACAGAGATGTTACTTGCCCTGCTCAGGCAGCTGCTATGTAACTGTACTGAGAAGCGTACATGTTATACAGCAAAGGAGTGCAGCATAAAGCTATGCTGGTGCTCATGCTGCAAGAGATGCAATCACAAATTATCATTAACAGCTGGCAGCAATTACCTATGTATTACAGCTTGCATATATACATGCAAATTCTTGCTTAAAATATATGCCAATATGCACACCCTTGTACATGTGTGCGTGTAAGTTTAGAGAACTCGTTTCATCCTCTTTTGCATAAGAGGAGGTATTTTTGGTGCAGCCTTCTGAAAACTAAGCAAAGGGTGCAAAGCAAAGAAGCTACAGAAGTTGGCATTATTTCCACTTAATCAGTACGAAATTATTATAGCTTTGCTATGAAAATGAAACAACCCTAGTCATACAAGATACATCATGACACAGAAAAATTAGAAAACACTGTGAGCTCCGCACAGCAAGATTTGTAAGCCTGCCAGCAGAATCACAAACTCGCACAGCTCTAATTTGTCTAGGAAAAAGGGGTGTTTAATTGCTGTGCATAATAAACACACAAACGTCAGAGAGCAGCCATGGATAACATGCACAAGTAGATTCCAGCTGTACTGCTAAGGAAACATAAAAGTGATTTATTTTATATCTTGATCTTAAGTCCAATAAATCACATTAAAATAAAATGACCAAATTTCCCTAAGTGCTCAGCAATCAGCAGCTCTTGCTGGCCTTGCTACTGAGCTCTTTTGGAAATGCATTGAATTCATTTAGGTATCTGCAGGGTACAGTGCCATGCAGCATTACCTGAGCTATGGTGGTCTCTACAAGCAATAGCTTTTTAGCTTGTTCAATTAGCCCATACAAAGCTCAGCACTAATGTACTTCTAATGCTTCTAGTGCTGGAACTAGTTTATTGAGAGCTAACTCTGGTCAATCTTATCTCTGCTCCGTGTGCAAATCCCCTAAGCAGCAGCTGATTGCTTTCAAAAGCCTGTCCAGTTTCTGTTGCCTAAGGAGAGCCTCCAGGAGCCAGCCCTTGTATAGAAATCTGTTCAGAAATTCATCTTTGCTCTGCCCCTAGCTACAGCCAGCACCGATCACCAGATACCCGATGTGTACGTGAATTGGCTTATTATAAAATTATGTTTATATCTCAGAGTTTCTTTCTTTTCCCTCCAGAGAGAGCTGCAAAAATACAAGGGAGCCAGTCTACTAGAAAGGATATTTGGGGGGGGCGGGGGCAGGGAGTGGAGGGGTGTGTCACCAATCTGCAACTGGCCTAACATCAACACTCTTCATACTCTCTTCTTCCCAAGCTCATCTTTTATTGATAGCTGGAGAGGAGAGGGCATGGTAATGCAAACCATTCTTGTAGGCAAGAAATTACCTTTTCCTGGGGTGTGCTCCAAGTCTCAGTTTAACCCATTGCAGCTGTCCCTCTCAGTGAACGCGTTAGAGTATATTGCACTCAAACCAAGTTACAATCTACTTTGTATACAGTTTGGGTTTAAATTGTTTTTCTGTTTTGTAATCATGAAACCTTACTACCTGGATATAAAGTTGTCTAATATTTTATTGAATCTTGAATTCAGAACTTAATAGCACTTTGGAAAGACATATTTTTTCCTTTAAGACAAGTTTTAATTGAATAATCACTTCCTTGTTACCTTTCTTTCTCTGCCTGACTGGTTTCAAGAAAAAACAAGAAGTATTTCTTTTCATACTGAGATTACAAATCACTAACAATGGCTTGAGCAGTAGATGACAAACCACTGCTACAAACTTTTCTTCAAGGCTTTAGACACCTTGGGATTTATCACTCTTCACAGAAGTCCTGTGTTTGTACATGGTTTTCTTACTACCTGCAACTACCCTTTCTATACTGCAGAGCATTTCTTATGTTATAGTCGACACAAAAATTCTGTCTGCAATTCCCCTAAAAAGTAATGGGGCAATCAATAAAGTTGAATATCTTGTGATTTTTTTCTACTTATTTACAGTACAGGATTTATGTCAGAATTAGACTACTGTTTACTTGATTCAGGAAGAAAATTGCTGACTCGCAGGGTCTCCTGAAAAAAAATATTTATAAATTAGCCAGCTGCTATGTACTTGAAATTAATAGCAGAGATCAGAACCTGGCTTGCATTCTTGGTCAAGTGCACATGGTCCATCCTCATCCTCAGTGTCATTTGTGCAAATATGAATACCACATGTAAGATCTTCCACGTCCTTCAGAATTTACATGAATCTAACCAAGAATAACACCAGAAAATCATGGTAGTTTAATTGCTTTTTCATTTTAAAGTTGTAGGGTCCACAGTTTGAATAAAAACTGTGTACAACATTGAGGGCATTTCTTTCCATGATCACAAACTCGCACAGCTCTAATTTGCACATCACTTTTCATCAGTGATGAAAAAAAGCTTTACCTGAACATGAAGAAGATACTGCCATAATAAATACAGATAATAAATACATTTGTCCTTTGTTCTAGAGGAAGGACTAGTTAGAGAAAGGAGAGGCTTGGGACTCAGTATTATTTAGTGCTGGGAACTGTTCAGCCATCTGTCCATGAACAGATAGCATCCTCTCCCATTTGTGCTGGAATAATCTCTTTGCAACATCTTGCTAGATCAAGGTTGGTAATGAAAAACTGACTGAAAAAACTGGATATAAAAGTCATGTTGAAGAAAGTTATTAAGAGAAAACCTTTAATTGAGAAGACAGTCACAGGAGGGAATATTATGATATGAAGAATATAGAGACAGATAGAAATGGTGCCTCCCTAATCTCTTGCATACTCAGGGAGTGAGAACATATTTATATGAGATAGTACAGCTGGAAATTTTTCTTTCAACACCATGAAAAGAGTACTGCATCTCCTATTAGCTAGCCAACAGGTAAAATATTACCCCCCCCCCAAACTTTAAATGAAAACATATCTTGAAATTTTGAAGTTATCAAATTATAAATAGTAAGACGTAGAAAGAAAAGCTGAATAAAGCATTTGCCTGAATCACTTGTTAAAAAACTCATTAGCTGTTGCCACATCACAAAGCAGAATAAGAGAAGGCATCAGTTTTAAACTACTTCTAAGCGTACTAAACAAACCAAACCAAACCACAGAGTGAAATGTAATTCTATTGCTTAAACAAGAGTTAAGTTGACACAAGAACTGTAACAAATAAAAAAAAAAACCAACACATTTTTTTTGGAACCAGATTTCTTCAAAACTTGGAACCTACACTTTCAACCTCTGGGAATTGAAAAGTAGTTATGGCATTACAGTGAGAAGATTCAGGCATTCAAAGTCTGTTTTTAAGCTTATAACCTACGATTCAGCTACAACCTTCTATATTCCTGACACTATTAATACGCCAAATAGATCATTGTTATGGGCTTTACATAACTGATCTGTGCATAAGCACCAAGTTAAAATAAAATGTTGCACATCCTTTGTCAGAAATGGGAAAACATATACTTCCATTTTGCAAATTAGTGAGCAAACAACAGATTTAAAACTTGCATCTAAGAGTACATATGAATCACATCAGGTTGTGCGGTCAAACACATAAAGGGCTAGAAGCCTTCTAATGACTTTACAAGTCATCTTAAAGCCATTCAATTTAGATAACCTTTTCAGAATAATGGGTTCTAAAGCTGCAATTCAGCACAAATCTCGCAATTTTACTGTACAGCACATCCACATCTTTGAGAAATGATCAAGGAAAGATTAAACCACTTCACAATAGGATAAACTATTGCTTCAACTTGCAGTTTTAAGTGAAGTACTATCAAGATCATCTTGAAGAACCCTGCTTTAATATTTAGATTCTCTGGTACCCAGAATGCTTCTTTAGGTTTATCAGATTTACAATAAGAGGGAGAAAGGAGATTTAGTAAGTCAATAGTGCTTGCTAAACTACATTTCTCAGGCTGAGTTACAAGCACATTATGCTTTATAAATTAAACTGGACTGTCAAGATAAATGCATAGGCAATACAGCACTATTTGTAAGTAAATGCCTCTTTATGTTTAAACAGGTTCTTATAGACCAAGAAGCTGAATCTCTTTTTCTTAACAACATTATAAATCTAAAAGCCAAAGGAATAAAATGAAAAGGAAGTGGGCCCTAGGTCTTTGTGAAGGATTGATGACTCAGGCTAAGCCTACCAGAAATTATTATTTTTCTTGTCTTTAGTTGGCTTTTGTCTAATCATCACCGGGAGCTGGGCAGTGGGGGAGACAGAGAGGAAGGGAATAAAGAAAAAGCAATTTTAGCTTTTACTCCTTCTTTTAGGAAAAATTGCCTTAGTTACCTGCATATCATGAGATACCAGTAGTACTAAGTCTGCAAATTACTTGTTCTGCTGGATAGGCTGTACTTACCATGATTCACCCTGCCACTTACAGTGAAATGACACCCTATTGTAGTAGCAGAATGACTACACTTTCAGGTTGCAGAAACATTCACCAATTATCACTAGCAAGAAGGGAATATCAGGGTAAACTACATAATAACAATCTACTACCCCAGTCCCAGAAGCCTGTCATCCATCTCTGCCTATTAAGTGAAATGCTTCTGCATCAAGACATTGCAGGGAATCAGAAGCCCATAAACATGCTGCAGGAATGCAGCAGCAATACAGGGACCTCAAACCCTGCAGGCCCATGTGCTGCTGGACTGCGGCGGTTCCACTGTAGGCTGCTCTGTCCCTGGATTATGGGGGGGGTAATTCTTTAAATTTCTTTCTTAACCTACCAGATTAATGCCTGGAACAGTTATTTCTGTCATCTGTTTGAAAGTGCTGTAGCAATTCGAATGGGCAAGGAAAAATAAGCATATTTGCAGCAATAAAACACATAAAAGGCAATAAAGCTATTGTTCAGTGCAAAGCAAACCAGAGTCAGAGAGACTTGATTTCAAATTCTCTTTTCAAAGATGGTAGGCTCTGCTGTTAAAGCTAATGATTCCTCCTCTGACATTCAAAAACATATCCACACAGCTTGTTTACAATCTCTGCATAAGATACAAAAAAATATACGTAAGCATTTGTAACGACACACTGTTTTATGCTTGGCAAGTCAATATAGATTCACAGTTTGCAGCGTGTAACTCATTAGCTGTAGGCTGGTACAGCACATTCTACATTATGAAGCATTAACAATGCAAGTTATGGAACCTGTGAAATGAAATATTACCTTGTATACAAGTCTGTCTTCCCAGCTCTGGAACACTGGAATAAGATAGTGCCACAGACACAAAGTTACTTGGCTGCAATTGCCCAAATGGTAGCTCTTCAGAAATCTTGTAGGGTAAGGTAGTTAAATAATACATCAAAGCTAAATGTGTAAGGCCTTAAACCCTAGGCAAAAGTGTTTGCTTACAAGGAACCCCCCATGCAACAGATGTGCCCTGTGCAAACTGTAAACTTTTAGTACCAAAGTAGCCAGACAAAGTGAAGGTTTATGTCTGCCAAATGAACTGCCTGTTGTATGGCTGCCAAGGACAGAAAACAAATTCAAGGTATGACTATGGCTTACTAACTGAATTACATGTCCAGGCGCTGGCAGTGGGGCCAGCACAGGGCACAGCCGAGCCCCTCAGGCAGGCGGGTGGCACCTCTGGGCAAGAGTGTTTCAGAAAGGGCAAAGCCCTGCCCAGGCCCATGAGCTTTTCCATCTTATTTTCTCCACCCATCCAGTTGAGGAGGGGGAAATGAGATGGTGGCTGGGTGGGCATCTGGCAGAAAGCCAAGGTCAACCCACCACATAACTGATAAACTGTGCAGTTAAACAGGAATGTTAAATAAAGTGCCTTTGCACTGCTCCCTCCATCCGCATGTTTTCATGAGCCTTGTGAGAAAGGAGTACAGATTACAAACTGGGAATCCCTGGTCTATGTGAAGATGTAAAGTAAAAGGTAGCATCCAGTGTTTTACTGATAATACTGTGAGAAAGTGAAACAGAAATGGTTGACATTTCCAAAATGTGATTTTCCTGACTCCATAATAGCTCCCAAGAAACGATGAGTCTCAGTTTCCAAGAGAAGTTAGTGCAATTTAGTAAGAAGTCAGTTGAAGCTGTTGTTAGGCCTTTGGGGAACAGTAGCAATTGTACTTAGCACTGTCGTATGGAACAGGCCTAGACAGAAAAAAATAAACACTGTGAGAAATTACTGCTTATTACAGTGAGGCTAACAATTTAGAATAAAATAATAATTTTCCGTATAGCCTGGAATATGACAGTAACATTAGCTCTGGTGTTTATAGAGTTATGGTTTACCTGAGTGGCCTAGCGGGGGCGGTGGGGGAAGAGCCATCTCTTTCAGATTTGCACAGAATGCAGAGCAAGAGTACACTTTCTTATGTCGTTGCTGCCCTAGCTGTCAGAGCTATACAATGCACACTTAACATCTTGTAATCAGAATATCTTGGTTGAGGAAACTATCTGCAGAAGCTAGTTTTCAGATTAGAAATGTTATCACAGGAGGAGCATGGAGACCACCAGCTGTGAACTAGAAAAGTGAGAAACACAAGGCCCTGTCCTGAAAATTTCTTTCCTCTCTCGTGTTTATTAAGAAAAGACTGCCCTGACCTAAATCTTTAGTACAAATACTCTTGGTCCTTCAGCAAATAAAACACCAACATAAGTGCATCCTCTAACTTCCACAAAGTTATATCCTGACCATACATAGGACATCACTGGCTGTTTACATCCTCAGATGTCACCTGCTAGGCATGGAGGAGAATGGCAGAGAATAAAGGGCCTGCAATACTCCCACAGCACAACCTGGTGGGGTGTATGACTATAGCAGGGGCTGCAAAACCCACCATTCGTGTCTGCTGGACATATCTGATACAAGGGATGTATTTCCATAAAACAGCGTGCCATACTGCAGCCTGGCAGCTCTTGCCACAGAAGAGTTTTGATGCATTGTTCAACAGCTGCCCACAAGTACACAACAATCTTCTGCAAGGCATTTAGAAACTATGGCTGTAGATAATACGAAGAAGCCAACTAACTAGATAGAGAGGCCAACGAGAGATTAGCAGTCTAGGACCAAAAGAAAAGGATACTCAGTTAAATCCATGTTTTCGCTTAAAGAGGTACTAAATTGAAACAACTACTGTGAGGTCACTGTAAATAGTCAGCTGTAATTGAGAATGGAATTTGGCTGTTATAAACAAATGAAAATGAAGAAACAAACAAACAAACAAACAAAAAAGCCATGAGGGAGCAGTTTGGTATTGTAGACAAATTGTCATTATTTAGCATAGAAAGTGGCCAGAGATGGACTTAAAACCACTACGTTTACATGGTTTAGGCTTTGTGTGTCCCTTTCCTCCCAACTCCCCCCAACTGAATGATAGTGGTAAAGTACACATACTCTGGCCTATATTGTCTAAAATATTGTCTCTTCTCTAAATGAGTGTTTTATCCCAACACTAGTTGAGCTGAAGACCCCAAAGTTGTGTACATAGATCTGACTGTCCAATTCTAAGAGCAAATACGTGATGCAAATGTTCTGATTTGTGTTGGAACAGGATAGCCATATGCAGTAGTTCTGCAATACAGTTTGTGCCTATGAGAAGACAAAGCTTTCACTTTTAAAATCTCTTTCTGCCCCATCAATTAAATATTTGATCTCCTAGTAAGAAAGAAAAGACAAATTCCTTACAGGAACAAGTACACAGATTGTATTGAGGGCTTTTTTTAATTGCACGGACTGTATGGACATCCCAAAAGACACAGTTTCCACCCAGTGCCTGTAAGAACGGATTTGTTTTAATTTGTCATTTTGGACAATTCATCAGGAAATGGAGCTTTTTCCCTACTGTTTTTGTTTCACTTTACGCACTCGTTATAATACCCAATGAATATAAAACATTCCTGCGTCCCCCCAGTCTAATTGTATTTAGATTTCAGTCTGTTTTAATCAAGGCATTTTCACCTAGTACATAACTCCCACAATAGCAGTTCTAGTTAGAAAGAGAGGAGATGAGTGGTCCCTTCATACAAGGCTACCTTCATAATGATCTGTGGAGACGTCGCTTTTCATCTACTGCCCTTTGATAAGAAAGCGGAGATTTCCCACTCAGCTGATTAAAACTGAGTGACTGCATAATCTTATAATAATCTCATCTATTACTCAAACAAAATGGTTACCTGCTGCATCACAGTGGCTAATAAGAAAAAAGGGCTCCTTTCTGTGTTGAGGTTTTATAAATTGCCTGCTCTACCGTATTTAGTTCATGGTTAAGTTACAGAAGATGTCTCTGCCTTCATGTTTTTCCCTGTACTAACACCACCAACAATTGGAAGCATTTTATGCTGTCTAGAGTTGACATCACAATTTGGTAAAGCTAAAAGATGACTTAAAATCACTAGAATACTTCAAGACAGCTATGCCCATCTTACACTGCATTGTTTTCAGAAGCCTATCGAAAAATCTAAAAAGCACCACTAGCATTTTCTAAAGACACCATATTATAATTTTCTTGTGATCACGTTCTCCCACAGAAGTAACTAGAAGATTGCACAGCACACAATACAAGTCAAAAATAGCTAAGTCATGGGGATTCAGCCAGTGCACAGCAATAAGACCTATTGCTACAATTGTCCTCCACAGCCAGGATAGTACCTGGTAGTATCTGGGCCACGTTGGTCTACTTAGATGGCTCTATTTACAAAACAAAGATGCAATTTTTTTTGCCAAGAAACTCTTTCCATTTCCAGACACAGACAGGAGAGGGATGTTTCCTTTCCTTTCCTCTCTCATCCACAATGAAGAAATCTACCTTTCAGCTTTCCTGCCCTAAATCTCTCATCAGCAGTCCTTGCCTATTTTTGTAACATGCTGTACCCTACTGCAATAGCTAAGGTAAGAGCTGCCAGCTTAGAGGAACCAAAGTGCTGGGATCATACCCACAAAGACTTGCTCACCTGCAGCCTGTTACAAAATTCATCCTGGGATGGACTCTTTATTCCCCTGAAATTCAGCTCTGCCTCATACCTGTGGCTGGAACTACTACATCATTTACCTGGTTATTATCAGATAGAATTGCTATCCTCCCCTCTGCAAAACTTTTGAATGAGCTCAAGTATTGTCATACCCACTGTCACGTATCAATGAGGAAAGACTTCCTTTATATGCAGGTGCTCCTGTTATGAAGGACTGCTTTGAAATTTAATGTGTTGCAAGGTAGTAACAACATTATGTTTGTAGCATAGTAGCATAAAAAAAAAGATGGAGTTCCTTGGTAAGGATCAAAATTATCAATCTGTTACGTGTAAATATTAGGTTTTTGACTGAGAGCAACCATCACAAAACATAAACAAGGACTTTCTTCATCATGGTCCCCTCACTTGTTATGCAGTTTTGAAAGATGCAGAAAAGTAAAGATTGGCTATATAAAATGTGCAATTCCACTTTACTAACAATCTTCACCTAAAAATAAGGATATATTCTTGCATGTATGGGTGGCCATGCAAAAGAAAGTCTTGCACATCTGGGGTTCTCTATTTCCCAAAAGTGCCCAAGATTCCTCAACTTTAACATGCTGATAGCTTTTATGAGGTTTTGAAGGTGAAAATTAGTCATGTCGTA
>VYZV01038978.1:303299-350461 GCA_013401275.1 Pandion haliaetus | reverse complement strand
TGTGATGTATATAAACTGGGGGGAGTGGGGCGGGTGGAGGACCGCCGCTTGGGGACTAATGGGGCATCGATTGGTGGGTGGTGAGCAATTGCATTGTGCATCACTTGTGTATTCTTTTATTATTACTATTGTCATTTTATTAGTGTTATCATTATTAGTTTCTTCTTTTCTGTTACGTTAAACTGTTCTTATCTCAACCCACGAGTTTTACTTCTTTTCCTAATTTTCTCCCCCATCCCACTTGGGGGGAGGGGGGGAAATGGGTGAGTGGCTGTGTGGTGCTTAGTTGCTGGCTGGGGTTAAACCATGACACTATGTACCTATCTATATCTCAAAGACAGGAAAAGTGGTGATTAATTAGAAAGTATAGGATCTAGCCATGTCATAGATGGTATAGAATAAGGGGTGGGTAATGTCCTGGGTTCAGCTGGGATAGAGTTAATTTTCACAAGAAGCTGGGAGGGGACACAGCCAGGACAGCTGACCTGAAATAGCCAAGGGGATATTCGATACCATATGATGTCATGCTCAGTATATAATCTGGGGGAGCTGGCCAGGAGGGACGGATAGCAGCTCAGGAGCAGGCTGGGTGTCGGGTTCCAGATGGTGAGCAATTGCATTGTGCATCACTTATTTTGTATGTTGGTTAGTATTAGTATTAGTATTAATAATTCTCTCTTTGTGTTGTCCTATTAAACTGTCCTCATCTCAGCCCACAAGTTTTTACCTTTTCCTTTTGATTCTCCTCCCCATCCCACTGGGGGAGGGGAGGAGTGAGCAAGCGGCCGCATGGTGCTTAGTTGCCGGCTGGGCCTAAACAACAACACATAGAAAATGAAAATGCCCTTAAATGAGCATGCCCTTAAATAAATGCTTGTGTGTCCAATTGTCCCAGTTTTAGCAGAATTGTAGTATTTTTTCATAAATCTTTAAAGCCCCAGGATCTTGAATCATTTTATTAGGTAGGAATTTCATCTGTCTTTTCATTAAAGGGAGATCACTTTTTTGTAAAAAGAGGCAGCGACAGCACTTTGCACCTTGAAGGCCCTGAAGGCAAAAGGCAAACAAAAGATATCAACATTTATTTATTTTAAACCTGTGGTTTTTAATCCAACCTCAGGTTTCTTTTCAGATCTCATTTGCGGTTTCCTTAACACATGTGGTTGGCAATACTGAAACTCCCCTGATAACTTATGCAATATTTACTGCCTTTCTGTATTGAAACCTGGCAATATGGCAGAGTATAATATTTATAGCAGCATGAACTACTCTCCTGTAGGTAAAGCAATTTCTATTTATTTACTCACTGACTTAGCAAATCTGATGCCCAATTATGCTTGCTGGAACATAGCTTTTTTATTGTTTTCTTATTTTTCTTCTGCACCAAGCTCACCAAGGCCAAGCAAAGCAGTTTTGCGGTCATATTAATTGGATGTAAGTGGATGATGATACTGAAGGAGGTAGTCTTGCTTCCACCTCGGCCTTCAGCCACGTGATTCTCCTGCCTTTCGTGCCTGTGTTAGTGTATATATGAACTTGCAGAAAATTCTCTCTGCTTTGTTTGTTTGTTTTTCTCACCCAAGTTAGTTTTCAGCCAGATCAGGTTCCTGATCTCACTTCCTGTACATAAGTGGGAGGCTGGGTGAGCAGATGGAGGTGGGAATACGGATGCAGCTGTCCCTTTCAGAGGTGAATGACATTTACATCAAACTGAAGGGACTGGGGTGGTGTGCTAGGAGACTGGTTTACTTCAGTAATTCTGGTCCAAATGTGAAGCTGCTACAGGAACAAAACTTCCATAAGCACATGGTCTGTGTCTTCAGAGTAAAGATCACAACTACATTTCAAAGAGAAAAATTATGTTCGTCCAAGTTTTCTCAAGCCTTACAACCCTGCTCTCTGAAAGCCTGCAAAACCCTCTAGTTTAATAACTGCTCAAGGACCACCCTGTAGCTGGAGGAAAATCCAGGCCCAGCTGGACCAAAGCACTGCAGATGAAGCAAAGCATTTCAGAGGAAGCAAAGGATTCTGACTGCATCCTTCTGAATGTGTCAAGCAGTCCTGTTTGTAGTCTTTGGGTTAAATATCCCTGAGACATGGGATCCTTAGCAATTACTTACTCTGCTTATTGCAAGGGCTATCCCTGGAGAGGGGGAACAGTAAAGATGTGAAACAGAAGACAAAGAAAGCTGAACTACAGATGAAGTTAAGTAAAGTGTGCCAGGATGGCAGGACTGCAAAAGGCTGCTGGCAAAACCACACTGATCACACTGCCTTCACCATGGACAAGGTCCTCTCTATAGCACTCACCTAAAAAATGAGCACGCATAAGTTAAGGTTGAATTTAAGTGAAAGCACGTTTGTCTGGAGTAATCTCATGGACAGACATATAGAGTGATACTTACACAACAAATGTGGCTGCCTCCCCTGTGCTGGTCTGGACTCCTTTCAAGGTCCGCAGACAGACACTGTGAGCCCATGCTTCTTCTTGTCTGAGATCCAAAGCAGATCACCAAGACAAGCTGTAGATATGTGGATATCCCTTTTTCTCCCTGTTGGCTAAAAGCCCTCCAGAGCTTGGGGGAAATCCTTTACCTGTTTTTTGGACTGAGAAAGTAGGAGAAGGTAGGGCAGAAGTTTCCTGAACAGCAAAGTGGTTCTTGCAGGATACAATAGTGTGCAGGGCATTTTCCCAATGCAGAGTAGGCCTTTTTTTCTTCTCCCTTTTCCCTGTTTTACTCTCCATCTGCTTTCTCCCTTCAATATTGTGGTAAGTTGCTGTCCAGATGGTGCTGACACATTGCAGTGTATGTAGTCCAGATGCAAAGCATGTCCCTTGAGGAAGGTGACTCCCTCCACACCAAGAGATGAGCTGCAAAACTTGCTGGGGAGGCACTTTTAAAGAGGAGATCTAGCTCCTGGGCAGCAAGGGAGGAGCAACCTGAGCAGGAGGTGGTGTTATCTAAAATCCCTATACAGAATCTACAACCATTATGAAACAATTCAAAAAACTTAGAGCCAAATACTTGGTTGTTACTCCAGGTCTTTGTCAAAGATCATACAATTGCAGGTCATGACAGCCATGAGTGTGTGAAGCTATTTCTGGGGAAAAACATGAGGTGCTCAGTGTAAGCAGTAAGAAGAGGGGGACATCTCTTTGGCACTGATCACATTCAATATGCCATACAACACTTGTGGATGTGCTCCAGTACAGCCAGGATGACACTATCCTCTCCCTAGCGCTGCTGTCCAGACTATGGGCATGATTTGCTTAATGACATAGATCTCACCAATGTACTGACACACAACTGATAACAGAACCACAGGTCCACCAGACCTACCGTCAAGTCCCTCTGAGACCCTTCTCCCATCCACTAGTTCACACGGTCCACCACTATCTCAGAGCTTGAAAAGCTCGTGCTGTCTGAGCTAGTAATTCCAGCTTCTTTCCTTGTGCAAAACATTTGAAAAATCAGTGTGCTGGTGGCCACTGTCACTTAACCTGGCATCTTCAGTAGACACCTGACTTCCTCACATCTTGTGTTTTATGACACCAATTTGATGCTGTCAAAAAGCATTTTGTATATAAAGCTAGCAAGATGTTGAGTGCCTGTGAGCTAAGCCCTCTTAAATGAACTGGCTAACAGCTTAATTGGAGACACATTTCTTCCTTGCAGTTTCCTTTCCCAGGCTCTTTTCTAGATCATTTCCCCTTGGAGGAAGAGATATATTTCTCCAAGATCAGGCTGGGGAAATTCTGCCAAATACAAGGGCAGCCTCATTTCATGTGACCATTTCGCAAATCCATACATCGGCTCTTCTCCCTTGAACACTACTTTTGTTTAGCACCATATGTATCTATCCTGGTTTCTTTTACCCAGACCACCTCCAGCTGCAGCTTTAAATGTAGGAAAGCCAATTCCACTGGAGAAATGCAGTTCTGTGGAGAAATACACATAAAGGGCTGAGACTCTGCTATGGCAAATAATGTCTACCATTTATTATATGAAAGTCAGTGATACATAGCAGCTGGGGTGTGGTGGTGGGAGGGGCAATGTGGACGCTCTGCCTGGAGGGACTGAGCTGGTGTCATGCTGTGGTGGCACTGCTGGCTCTTTTCCTTCTAAAGTCCTCTCTCCCCTCTCCTTCATGCTGAACCAGGGTGTGGGGAACTAAACTACACTGGGGCACTCATCAACCAAAACTTTTTTTCATAGCTGGATCAGTCCCACATTTTGGCTGACCATAGGACTGTGCCGGCATTGTGCAAAGGGGATGAAAGGCAAAGCTGAAGATGCACTTGTTGCATTAAGCACTGAAAACCCACAGGCTTAGAAAAATGAGTCTGTCTAGACAGCTGTGAGCTGAAATCAGCTGACCAATAGCCTCTCCTCAATAATGGATGCACTTGATGTGATTGGCTGTCATAAATACAAACATTTCAGCTGTGATCATGTTTCATGGCTCCTGGGCCAGGGTCTCAACATGGCTGATGGTTGGTTTCAGGTGCAAAGCAGTCCTAATCCAGCTGCAGGTGCACAGCAAAGAAGTGTCCATTAGATGGCAAGCTCCTATCTGCCATGTGATGCACTCCAGTCATGTGTCTCTGCCCATCTGCCTGGCTTAGGGCATGTGTCTGGGGAAACAACTTGGCAGTACCATGCACTAGGTGTGGCACGGAAAAAAAAAAAAATTCTTCCAAGGATTATGCATCAGTAAACATTTGGACAGAAATGTAAAATCATCATCCTTGAAGGGAAGGGCCTGCCCGGGATCTGAGCCAACATCAGTTACAGGGGAGAGTATCTGGGCTCTCAGAGCCTCTCCCCATCTGCTCCGTGGTTTTCCTGTTCAGTTTTGGTGCAGGGTTTCAGCAGAGCCGCGATGGCTGAGAGCAGCTTCTGTGCAAACCCATGACCTTGCAGACTGGGCTCCCTTAGGTACTGTCAGCCCTACTCCGTAAGGACCCTGCAAGGCCACCACTGCCATCACTGCCAGGAGGCCTGAGCCCCCTCTTGCAGGTGACATGTCTTACACAGGCCGTCTGACATCCAGACCGATACATTTACCACATTCGGACGACTCCATGGCCAGACCTGGCCTGGGCTGCCACTTTCCTGGGACATTCACACATTTCTACATTACTGTTCTGTGGCTACTTGTCATCCATAAAAGTCAGCATGCTTTGCAAAGCAAACCAGGTACCACTCCTGTTAGCATAGCCATGGGGTTACAAGCCCTGGGGAGTCTGTGGTTGGCCCCAGCACTGGAGTGCACTTAACACAGATGTTTCCTAGTTGCTCTCCAGGCAGAGAAGCCCCACATTGTTGTCTCCTCTGCTGTACCCCAAAAGCCAAGAGGGTGCTCTGGCAGCCTGCGGGAAAGTAGACCAGAGTCTCTGAGGACAGCCCTCTCCTCACCACTTTCACCGGCCTTGAAATCCCTGCAGGGAAAGGCACCAGGCAGGGCTTTCATCTGCATTTGAAAGAGAAAGCCCTGTGCCCTGGTAAGCAGGAGGACAATTCAAAAGGGCTAATGTAATTGCTTTGCCTTTTCCATCAGGGAAAGTTCATTGAAAGTCTGATCTCATCTCCCCCTCCTCCCAAATCTTCCTCAGGAGGGATGTTGGGAGGGATGTCTGCAGGCCTGACATCCAGGAATGAGAGTCCCCCAGTGCAGTGCGGTGTGGTGCATTCCCTCCAAAACACTCAGGCTGTGCCAAAGCCCCAGATTTGCCGTCCTGCCTGAGAAGGACTTGGCACAAAAGCTGACTGTGGACTGAGCTGGTGCATGCGAGGAGAGCCTCGAGCACTCTGTGTGGCAGCAGGGTGTTATGGGTTTGTGTGGCACATTTTGGGTTTTTTTTGGCAGCAGGGGAGGGGGCCGCAGGGGTGGCTCCTGTGAGAAGCTGCTGGAAGCTCCCCCAGCTCCAAGTNAGCCTGAGGAGGCTGATGGCCCTGCAGCCTGTGGGGAGATGGCAGGCTGTCCATCTGCAGCCCAGGGAGGGGAGCCGGGGAGCAGAGGCCCCCCAAGATGGCCGTGACTCCATGGGAAAGCCCACGCTGGAGCAGTGTGTGACTGAAGAGCAGCCCACGGAAAGGACCCGCGCCAGGGAAGTTTGTGAGGAACTGCAGCCCGTGGAAAGGAACCACATTGGAGAAGTTGGTGAAGGACTGTCTCCCGTGGGAGGGACCCCACGGTGGAGCAGGGGACGAGTGAGGAGTCCTCCCCCTGAGGAGGAAGGAGTGGCAGAGACGATGTGTGGCAAGCTGACCCCAATCCGCATCCCCTGTTCCCCTGTGCCGCCGGGGTGGGGAGTGAGCGAGTGGCTGTGTGGTGCTTTGTTACTGACTGGGCTGAAACCATGACACAGGGTCACAGGAAAGCTTCTGCCTGGAAGCAGTGGCCAGAGCAAAGGGGTTATGCTGTAGATCAGTGGTTCTGGGACATACGTCGTTTCCGCAAAGTGGTCCTGGATTCCCTTGACTTGCTCTGCCAGGGTGTAGATTAACCCTGGGGACCTGCATGCTCTGCAAACTGGCTGCACTGCTGCCTGTCTTGCAAAGTCCAGAACAAGATCATTTTCTAAGACTACCTGAGATCACAGCCCACCCTCTGGATCCATAGGCTTCACAAGTTCTAGTTCTTCTTGCTTAATATGTCAATGAGTTTTCTTGCAGTTTAATATTTTGATCAGGCTTATTTGCTCTGTAAGGCTTCAGAAGTGACTCACTGTGATTTGGGAATCTCTCTTGCCAGTCCCCACCTGCACACATGCAGCTAATAAGGTTCACTGTTTTCATTACATGCTGCTCTCAGCTTTGCCAGCAGCCTGACAGCTGCCTATGTTTCCTTTCAGAGAGACCTGCTCCCCACAGAGCACTAATGGCAGGAGGAAGGGCTACAGAAGACGAGGACTGGGGGAACATCCCTTTGCAAACTTCCTCTTGGCAAGGAAACACAAAATTATCAGAAAGCCAGTTTTCATTTCACAGCAGCCCTCCTCTGTGCGTGAAACCCATGCATGGCAGGGAAAGACTTTCAGGGAGAAAGCTGTGCTATCAGTCCCAGGCACTTTGAGAGATGGGTAAAGAGCAATGCAGATGGTGCTGTCTGAACAGATACCCCTCAGGTCCCAAGTCCTGCCCACTTCCTGCTGGATGGAGCAGTCCACAGCCATAGCAAAGGGGTCTTTCACTTTCCACATACAATCTTGCCTGGTCTTAGGGAGCTGGGGGCTGCTTCTGAATTCTTGACCTAAGATTTTAATATGCCTTCCAATTTTTGGTGGCAATTATGAATTCATTAATTTAAGAAGTTATTACTATTCATTAATGTTAACAGACCCTGACTCTTGTTGTCAGTATAATTTTTTTTTTTTTAACTCACCTAACTTTTGGCTTCACAACTTCTGGATTTTACATGGGTTTGGGTAAATCATAGAATAGTTTGGGTTGGAAAGGACCTTAAAGATCATCTGGTTCCAACTCTCTTTTTTCCCTTTTAATGCTAATGAATGTCTCTTGTGCTAAGGAGTAATGAGGGGGGAGCAGATACAAGATCAAACAGATTTGATCTGATCACAACTATTTTTGGGCTGGAAATTAGGAGAAGGTTCTGAACAAGCCACCCAGTGAGGTTCTGAAATCCACCACGTAAGAGGAAAAGAGGTGAGAGAAGTGATGCCTTCAAAGTGGGAGATGGCAGGCAGATAAGAGATAGTCGCCTGTGACGGCAGCCTGCAATGGCCTCAGTGACCCCCAACGATCCTTATGAGCCTGGGATAGAGGATTGTCACAGAGGCAGCATCCCCTAGCACACAACTCGGTTACAGAGTAAACAGTGGCACCGCTCAGTGTTGCTCACGGGAGGCAGGCGGAGAACAGATCCTTGAGCGTGACTTGGGATTTTACCTATTTCTCTCCTGGATATTTTGCATTCTGCAAGTGAAGCAATGAATTGTGATTCATTAGCTCCTGACCAGAATGCAAAGACCGGGGCTGGCAGTAATAAAAATGGGTGATGGAAGTGCCATAATTTCATTGAGACACTCCCTCCCTGCTGTAGCTGTGCAGTGCTGGGGCTACAATGCCGCACTGCTCCCCAGGAGTACAGCGCAGCTCGGCAAGGTGCCATGGCCCGCGGTTTAGGCACGTTAGCATGGTGGGAGCTGACAAACAGTGAATGAACATGGCATCTTACAAAGAATTTTACCACACTTGGAAAAAACAGTGCCTTAAATCTTTAACACCCACCACTGAAACACAGCTGCTCTGGTATGGAACCCTGCAGCCTTTCAACAATTCATGACAATGCTAAAAATGCATGAGAGGGATTATAGTAACCATGAGTACAATTTGCTCCAGGACACAACTGCTGAGATATCTATGCAGATGGCAACTCCCCAAACTCTTGGGATACAGGAGCATGATATGGACCAAGAGCAGCGTTTGCAAGTCTCACTAAATGAATGATGCTTGAGACAAGAATTTCTCATTCAGGAACGTAACCTGGGTGCGTAAGAAAGTCTAGAAGATTTATCTAGTCTTTCTCTCTTCTCCCTCCCCTCCCCCTGCTCTCATCTCTTCCACTTTGCAAAAGAGCTCCTTTCTCTATTATGACAGGGATTGCAGGCAATAGGGAGAAAAGCAGAGAAGCAAGGCTGCAGGCTAATGAGTACTGTATGGGATGAGATGTGACCTGGCCCATGGCAGTAGCTGTCAGGACTCATCCTCTCCTCTCCATCATCTCCCCACTCTTGAGCAATGAGTATCAGAGAGACAGCAGGGCAGATTATGGTACTGAGCTGCATCAATGCTTAGGGCAAAAATCCTCATTTCCTGTAGAGGTCAGGCTTGCTGGCTTGAGCAAGGCTGGTTGGACTGAGCTGTGAGGAGCTGAGCTGCAGGGTGGAGTGGACTGAGGTGATGTACCTAGGAGGGGGATACAAAGGCTGGGTTACACAAGGAACCCCTGGATACTCATTGGGTGTTGGGAGGGGCTCAGGCCCGGGGCTTCAGGCAGGGGCTCCTTGGTGGAAAGTGAAGCACAGAACTAACACCACCATGGACAACATTTCTGAGAAAGGGGGTATTATAGCTGCTTTCAAGAAGGAACTTGGAAGTAGAGGTCAATATTCTCTGGGGAAGGGGGTCTGTTGACTGGGACTAAGCATGCTGGAGAGGTAGGAGAAGGGCCTGTGGAAAAGGTAAGAGAAGTTACTCCTCCTTGGACAAGGCTCCATGGTACTCAGCTCATCAGAGCCAGCAAGTCTCTAGCTGCCTGGTAAGCACTGTAGCAACAGCACCTGTCTTTGAGGTTGCTGTAAATGCACAAGTCTAGCCTGCTGCCTGGTAAGCAACATGCAATCTGTGAATGTAGCATTAGGCCAGATCAGGAGCTATAAAAAAGTATAAATTGCACACTGTATGCCCTCAGCCATCCACCCCAGACCTCTGCCAGAAGTGCCTGACCAACAGTGAAGCCAGGGTAAAGGAATCTTCAGCCAGAAAGCTTTGGGTTTTGCTACCCCTCGACTTGCACTGCCATGGGCAGGTGCCTAAGCATTTACAGTGTCCCAGCTTAAGGCTGCCAGATGAAACTATTCATATACACAGATATTCCCTGAGGTTGGGCAGAGAACAACCATTCTTTGAAATATTTAATTTTTTCAAAATTGGCTTTTGTTCCTTCATAGGGGAAGAAAAAATTATCTACTGACAGAGCCCTCAACAAACACCTCCATTAATGAGATAGGAAACAGGACAACGGCTGAAAGCAAGCACTTCCCCAGCTTCCTGCCAGCAAGCTGTCGAGGCTGCTCCCACCCTGCAGTGGGAAATCAGGGAAGCAAAGCCCAAATCACATTGGACTGGCTGCCAAAGGCCTTCCAGCTCTTGGCAATACCAGTGGGTCACATGAGCTGTGGCTCTCTCCTCAAGGGTCTTTTTTCCCAGAGCCTCAGTTTTTCTCCACCTGGTATGGTGGAGACTCCAGCTGGGCTTTCGGTGCTAGTGTGGCCTGGTTAGTCCACTGCTGTGCAGTATGGGGACAGCTAAATACACCCAGGTGGGAAATTCCTGAAGCAGCCTCAGCAATGGAGGGGGAATGATGTGGTGAGAGTGCATCACTCTCCCTGCATCTCCAGATCTCCCCTTCACCACATTACTTAAGAGTCCAGCTGTTCCCTGGCTCCTGGCACACCACACTCTAGGTATGGAGTTAGATGTTGTCACATGCTGCCTTCCTGCTCCAGCTCTGCCACCTGCGTGTTCGTGATGGATCAGCCTGTGGGATGAGACACTTCCATGTGCACCCTGTGGGCTTCCTAGGTACGGCCACCATCCATGCCATCAGCTGTCTCTCTGCTGGAGGCAGAAACATTGCCTGCCCCTGGGGCCAGGGATGAGGTAACCCTGCTGCTGTACCACGATGTCCTCTAAAGAGTTATTACATGCTCTGTGCTGATGGACCTGAGGACTCTGCAGCTGCCATGTCCCATCTGTCATCACAGAGATGCCAGCAGGTAGAAAAATGGGTTCTGAGGAGCAGAGAGGCTCTGGCAGTATCTATGGTGAGGGTAGATGTGACAATTTGGAGCAGATGGCATCCCTTTGGGGAATCTTGAATAAAACCCAGTCCTGGGAGCACTCTGGGAGGTTCAGTGGAGATGCAGCCACTGGCCCAGGAGGGCTCTGCCACGGGCTCAGGCTTCCAGGTTCAAAGCAAGTGCTGTGACATTGTGTTCCCCCTGCAGTGTCACACCATGGCAACTGTGGCTGCACCTCTGCAATGTCAGCACTGCTGGGAGAGCAGAGATGAAGAGTGGAGGCAGCCTGCAAGGTCCACCATCAGCACCCCCCCTTCAACATAAAATAGGTGCAGGTAGAGTGTCCTCTTGCCCAAAGGGAGCTGCAAACAGCTTTCTGGCAACAACTGTTTCCTCCCCACCCTCCTGAAAGATTATTCACCCTCCTGTTATGAGTACAGGGCAGTGCCTAGAAAGCTGTTTTGCTGTAGCATAGCCATGGCATTTGGCACGTGGCTGTGCACAGGGGACTTCATCCAGCAATGCCACCTCTGGGGATGGCCTGAGAGTGCAGAGAGGGAGCACTGATGGGACAGGGCCTGGCGTCTCTTCTGGAGAGCAGCAGCCACCTGCAGGGAAAATGGCTATGGAAGAGCTATCTCAAGTGAGTGCCAGCAGCTTCCAAAAAAAAACCAACCAAAGAAACTCACAGGGAGTCATGAATACTTCCCTGCTCCATTTTTCCTGCAGCAGCCATGCCAGGGAACTGTGCCTGCTAAAGAGCCTCTGCTGAGTGCTCACTCTACAGCAGCAGCTCTGGTTTGCAGGGAAGACCTCAAGGGGTGGCTTCCTGGAGAGCAGAAGGTCCTCTCTGCAGCAGAGCCTGCTCTCGTCGGCACATGGTCTAAAGCCATGAGGGCCCATTGCAGCAAATGCTGAGCATCCAGGCTAGGGTCTCTGGGCCTGATCCAGAGACTGGGATTCAGGAGAATGGTCCCACCACTTCCTGAAGGGAATCATAGAGCAGCCCCATTGAATATCTGCTTCGGTCTGAATCCTCTGAAGATATGAACCTCCTCTTGTGAAGGGATCCTGACATAACATGCACTTTCTAACAGACCTCACTCTCCCTGCCTTTCTGAACTGGAGCTCAATGAGTGTTTGGAAGACAAAAATAGCTGTTTGGTGAGGCTGCTTGTTGAATTGAGACAAAGGCAGCTCTGTCCCAAGGGTGTGGATGAAGACACTAAGGACTATTTCAGAGTATGCCATGTGGTAACAAAGCAGTCCTATGTCTGGCTCTTCTAACTTTGCATGGCGTTTCGTGGGGCTCAGAACAACCCTTTTGTATCAAGCCAAACTCTTAGCAGGCTCGGGGGGGGACTTCAGCATGGAAGACTGCGTTTCCATGCACAAGCATCTTCCCATGTAGATCACGTTCCATTAGAACTCATATAACTGTCACAGCACAGACCCACACCCCTGCTTGCACAGAGAAGCATCTTTGGGAACCTATCATCTGTTTTCTGTCATTGTTAAGACAAGCCCCTTGCTGCATATGCAAAGCTGTGCTGCTCACCTACCAGCCCTGCACAGCACACTCTACATGAGCATGTCCCCTCATCGCAGTGACAATATAGCCCTGGGAAAACCCAAACCTTGTTCCTAACTGCTGTGCAAAAAGCAGTGCTGTGCCACTGGAGGCTGTGGTGCATGGCTGAATGTGGGACTGACTTACTGCCAGGGGCGAGCAGCCCCCATCTGGGCTGGGTGGTCTCTGCTCCCCCCTTTGTGCTGTTGCTTTCAGCAGACCAGGGTTGGAGAAGCAGGTCCCTGATGAGCTCTGCATTTGAGAGTCCTGTGGCAATTCCCATCTGTCAGCCACAGCCTTGTCCTGCTTTTGCCTGTCTCTCTCTAGCCACTTGTGAATTAAAAGCCCTTTCTGTGCTTTGAACGCTGCAGTCTAGAGAGTTGCATCTCTTCATTGCCAGGGCTGAGGCAGGTTCTACTCACAAACACCCCCGCCCCCGAGCCACTCTTCCCTGCTTTGGGGGGTGGAGGAGGGACAGTTTATGCAGAACACAGAGACATCAATATTTCAAAGCTCCTAATGCAATCCCTCCATGAACTCTCTCTGCTGCTCTCCAGTGAATCCCTCTTGCTAGATGAATCATTAGCAGGGAAACCAGACAGGACCCTGCAGCATTCAGGCTGACAGCAGAGACCAGCGACATCACTTGGTCCCCATCAGGAAGTCAGTATTATTGCAAACTGCTATTTTCTAACAAAATCTTCACTTGCTCTGTACTGTGGTCTTCCTAGAGCTGTGTGACCAATGTTGCCCCTGTTTCCTTGGTACCAGATCCCTTTTATGAGGGCAGCACTATATTTAAAGCTAGGCAGTCCCACAGATACCCTTTATGGTCTATTCACATTGTTTCCTCAGTTTATACATTATGTTGCCCATGGTGTTCATGTCCCTTCCCACACAATATGTACAAGGTTGCTGTCTTTGATGCACCTATCCTGCACACACCTTATTATCTGCCACCTGTGACACATAGCTCTTATCACCATCCGCTGCATGTCTTTGACCCTTGATGACTCTCCAGACATGTCCTGTTCAGATCCCCAAATCACCTGATGTCTTCTTGCTCCCCTTCCACACTATTTTTTCACTGAATGTGCTTAGGAAGGTCTCTCTGCCTTTGAAAAAGTTAAAGTTGAAGATGGTCAAAGCCAAGGTGCAAAGAAAGAGCTGCATTTCTAGCCAAGATACCTCCAGGACAGAGGGACAAAAGGGTCTTACAGCCCTGTCATTTGTAGCTAAATTACAAGTCTGGTCCTGCTTAGATGGCAGCAGATAATAGTGTTTCCAGGAGAAGCGTGGATGATGGGTAACTTGTTCTGTGAATACTGGAGACAGGGTACTTGAACTGCTCTGCTAGGCATGGCCAAAGTCTACCTCCAGGATTTTGAAAGCAACCAAGACCTGTACATGCAAAAGATTCTGCCCGGCACAGACCAGGAGGTCCAGGCTGGACCTAACCACTGGGTATGAACAGGCAGGAACCAAGCAGCCCTTCACTGAGTGGGTCCTCTTGTGCTCAAGGAATAGGTGCACAGTTATGTCCCCATTGCAATCTCAGTTTTGCCATGGTTTTTGTACATTTATTTTTTTCCCTGGATATGCCATGTTTGATAAACTAAAGGGTGCCACCAGCTGCATCCCAGGACTCTGTGGCCCAGCCTTGCTTATTTTCTCTTACAGGCATCAGCAGATGGAGACTGATTTTCAAGGCACACAGTCAATGTGGCAAAAACCCAGCCAGGTATTACTTCTATGTATAAAATTGAGCCATTGCTCAGCCCTGAGTACAGTGCTCTCCCTTCCTCCTTGCCCTCTTGTTTACTTGGACCTCTTGAACTGTACTTTCAAAGTGGAGAACGATTAGTCCCTGCTAAACTTCCCTGCAGTCTCAATACTGCCTTGCTGGGAAATGCAGGGATGATATTGTGAGGGCAATCCCAGCACTCCTACCAAACTAGTTAGGTTTGCAATCAGTGCCAGTGATCAGGGCCTCTTTCCCTGAGTACAGCAAGCCTCAGAGACATAATTTCATGCTCTTGCTGCCAGCTGCTTTGCACAATTTATCTTCTCATTACCTCTTTAACAGCATTGCTAGTCACTGACTGATCGAGGAAAATAACTCTTGTGATGGAGACATTGGCTTTGATAATATAGCAGTAAGTAATATTACTTTGCAGCAATATATATGCTAAGTTTCTGTAGCCAGTGCCCAGAAAAGATTGGGAAAGTGGAGGACAACAGGTTCCTAGTGTCCAGTGAGCTGCTGGTATTCAAAGGTATTTCTCTCCAGCTTCTATAAAGTCACCATAAGGCAAGCAGCCTTATCATAGGAGCAAAAGCTGGTTGGTTGGAGAGAAGAGAGAAGGGCTGATCTGAAATCAGTACCAGGCAGCACTTGCATACTACAGACTGCCATGTTAAACCAGATATTTTTTAGAGGATTCTGGTCTCCTGGGTACTCCCTAGATAACCTGCTGCCCTCTAAATGGAGTTAGAGGCCCTACTGTGACCTCCAAGGAAGAAGCAAGAAGAAATAACCCTAAGAGAAGAACATCAGATACTAATGACTTGGCAAAAGGAGCAAGCATGTAGCTCATGCTGTATACAGAAACACTACTCTAGGTGGGACAGCTTTCCCCACATTCATCTACAGCCATGACATTCATCTGCAACCGTGCAGTAATGGAGGGAGCTAACTGTGTTGCTTTCTTGGTCGATTCTGCCACTATCAAAGTCCCTACTCAGCCTCATAGCTTCTTCTCTGCATAAATCCCCAGCTTTCCTGGAACTCAGAGAAGCTTCTGCAAAGTTCAGTTCTCAACAGCGTTGCAGCATGTTATGGTAGCTGCAGCTATAGCTGTGGTGTTTTATGGGGACTTTCTGGTTGACCTCCTTCTCCAAAGGTGCACCACTTTCTTACCGAGCAAGAGTGCATATCACAGGAGTCCATGGCTGTGTGATTTGGCAAGGAACCAGAAATGCTTTGATTCTGGAGGCGCTCTGTTTTCAGAAAAAGCCTCAGCATTTTCCCTGGGCAGCAGGCACTTTTTACGGTAAATTTCACTTTGCTGTGAATTCAGCTTCCAATGAAAACAGTTTTACAAATATTTTGAACAGCTCAGTGCACATCCAAGCCACTGGAACTGTAAAGGCATAAGAAGACACCTGTTTCCAGGTGTGCGGAGTAGGTCACCAGCTTACTGAGTTGCTAACTTCCCTCCAAGGGCCTAGTGTCTCTCAGTACAGCCAACCCAAGCTATTGGCAGGGAACAATACAAAGGAAAACAGCCTGCATCCTATCTTTGAGCTTCCAGCTCAGTAACCCTGTTTTATTTAGGATATTTAATGCTGAAATTGAAGTTCATCACCTCATCTGTTTACTGTCCTGGAGGACTTGTCAGGAACTAGCAGACATATCTGAGAAATACATGAGTCCTAATGATGCGATAGTTAAGTTGTCAACTCATGATCAGTAGGCAATCCATGCTGCAACAGGAATGCCTCAGGGCCTATGCAGCCAGTAAGGTTCTTGGAGGAGGGTTAAGAACAAGTCCTCGCAGGTGTTCATAGCGCAGAGGCAGCTGTGCGTTGGTCTCTGAAACTCTACTCAGTGGCAACACGTGATACCTGAGCGCTGGACCTTGACCTGCTTTGACAATGATGCTTTCCATCAGCAGCACTGCCACTGAGAAGATCAGTATCTAGAACCCAGCCATTTCTTTTTCAGGAGAGTGGTGATCTGTGGGATATAACACTCATTATTTTGTGCAGTGAAAGAGGGATTAGTTACAACCTTTGCCAATCGCATCCTGGGCTGCATCAAAAGAAGTGTGACCAGCAGGTCAAGGGAGGGGATTGTGCCCCTCTACTCTGGTCTCATGAGACCCCACCTGCAGTACTACATTCAGCTCTGGGGCCCCCCACATAAGAAGGACATGGACCTGCTCAGAAGGGTCCAGAGGAGGGCCATGAAGATGATCAGGGGCTGGAGCACCTTTCCTATGAAGACAGGCTGAGAGAGTTGAGGTTGTTCAGTCTGGAGAAGGGAAGGCTCCAGGGAGACCATATAGCAGTCTTCCAGTACTTGAAGGGGGCCTACAGGAAAGATGGAGAGGGACTCTTTGACAGGGAGTGTAGTGATAGGATGAGGGGTAACGGTTTTAAACTGAAAGAGGGTAGATTTAGATTAGATATTAGGAAGAAATTCTTTACTGTGAGGGCAGTGAGACACTGGAACAGGTTGCCTGGAGAGGCTGTGGCTGCCCCCTCCCTGGAAGTGTTCAAGGCCAGGTTGAAGGGGCTTTGAGCAACCTGGTGTAGTGGAAGTTGTCCCTGCCCATGGCAGGGGGGGTTGGAACTAGGTCATCTTTAAGGTCCCTTCCAACCCAACACCATTCTATGATTCTATGATTCTATGTTACTCCAAAGAGCAACCAGCCAATGCCAGGGCCCAGTGTGCTAAGGATGGTGCAATAACAATCTTCCAGTCTAAACAGATGAGAGAGATGATGGGTAGTTTAGCAATGCACACGGGAACAGCCCAGAAAATGTTTATGAGTCCAGCAGGTGCTTTGCTAGGTCAACATCTAGGCTACAGCAGGGAGAGTTTGAGAAGCACTCTTGCCGGGAGGGATAAGCCCAGCTGTTATATTGCCATGTCTCTGAAAAGGTCATTGTCTCAGTCCCTCCAGCTTCCTTTTTTTTAGGAGGAAGAAACATGCTGAATAAAATATAGACACATCAGCAAAGATGCTGTTGGCATAGGACTTCCCCTAGCTCCACTTGGTCCCAGCTCTCCAGGCGTGTCTTTCTATATTTGCTTCCACGTGTTCCCCACACACTGGTGTGTTTCATTCCCCGAAGTAAGGCGGGAGCTGTCACAAATCATTACAGCATGCACAACTCCATACCTCCCTGCATCCCTTGCAGGGCTGTTGGCACTGCTTGTCACTATGCAGTAGTTTACCCAGGCAGACCCTTTCGATTTCCCTGCACTGTGCTGCTATAGAGCTGCTGAAGGCGGTGGGTGGTGCGGAGAGCCCAGGTGTATTCACTGGAGTGGAAAAAGGTTGATGCAGTGAAAAACTTCTCTACCTCCCCAGCTGGCTATGACAACAGCTAAGGTTTGATCCAAACATATGCATCTGGTAGTTTCACACTCCATATCTAGTCCCTACACAGAAGCCTGCAAGAGGAGATCTTGCCACATTGGTGTGGTCTCAGACTCCAGAGGGGTTGAATGTGGGCTGGGCAAAGGTCCCCTCTATCCAGTCTGTCAGCAGTTATCCCAAGCTCAGTTCCTCTCAAGTCTATCATAGCTGCTTTCACCCCATCTGAGAAGTGGGCTGCACCCAGCAAGGTGGGAAGGCAATGCCCCCATGCACTGCTCACTTCACAGCAAGAGCAGAGGCTCCATGTCTGGCTTGGGAGGAAGCTTCTGAAACAAAAAGACCATGCATAGCCACTCTCCCTGAGTTGAACTGCTGCTCCTTGAGACAGAATCATTACCACTCTACTTTTTGCCTCAGCGATCTTGAGAACCAACTCTGCAGGGCTCAGATGTAGCTTGTGCTGGAGGGTCTGGGATGTCCTCCTAAGGCTGGTGAGCCAGTTCAGCATGGTGCCAAAGCACTGGTGCAGGTGCCACATCTGAATCCTTGGCCAGCACCTCCAGCATGATCTTGCCCATTAACTCTGCATAAACAAACAATCACTTATAACGTCAGGGAAAATAATCTCACCCATAATCACTGATTAGAAATGTTTGCTTATGGCTGGATATTTATAGCCTACAAGAGGTAAATGTCACCGTCATTGCCTGCATGGAGATATTGTTTAATTAGCAATCACAGCCTCTGGGCTGCTGCTGTTTGGAGCAGGAGATGAGTGCTGCTGTGCTTTATTTACCCTTCCTCCTTCTTCTCCTGTTCTTGTTCAGGGGTGGGAGTGGCCTTTCTTATCTGCAGTTGCTCTCAGACCCACAGAGCAAGCAGGGCACTGTTTTGAGATGCCCTCCTCCAGGAACTGTTTCTCACACATAACAACCACAGTCATCTTGCTCAGTCTCCAGCTGTGATTTACGCTGCGTTTTGTGACCACTGTGCCAAAGCCCTCAAGTTGCTCAGCCACAGCACTCCAGCAATGTTGACATTTTGGCAAGAGGGTGAAAGAGATAAGAACAGTAAGTTCATACAGATGGAAATGCCTCAACCTTCCCAAACTTGGGGTACACTTAAAGGCAGATAGTTCCTTAAGGAAGTCCAGCCTAAGGCATCTGAGACTAGTGGGTTAGACCAGACCACAGTGGAGAATGAGCTGGAGCAACCCTTGCTCGAAGGAGACCACTTGTGAGCTGGGCTCTGCAACCCCATGCTAATAGAGGGAGTAAGGGGAATGAGGGAGTATGGTTTAAAGCCAGAGACAAAAGCAGAGCTACCTGAGGTCCTCACACATATAGAGAGTTTGACAGGTCCTAGAAGAGTGGGTATGAAGAACCTTTGAAGTCTCAGGATAATCTCAATTTTCTGTGAGATTAGGTAGGTACCTGCACTTTGCACTTCAGCCTGGGGTGGGATAAGCAGTGAACAGGACATACTTACGGGCTTTTTCTCCAGCATCCCAGATTTACTGTCCTTGATGGTTGTTGAACACACCCACACCTACTCAAATCCCTCACCAGCCTCTAAAGACACAGCCTGTGATTATCTCATCTCTGCAGGCAGGAAGTTTGTACATGCTCTGACAAACCAAACTCTGGAGCAACAATCTGTCAGGAGGAGTCTGCTTCACTCTCATTTAGACCTTGGCAGGGCTGAGTTTCTTGTTTCTGTTGGTACTGCTGGGAGACTGTATTGTAGAAAAGCAAAAAGACACTCAGAAGCTCCTAAAACACCCAGCTATTTCTCCTTTTTTTTTTCCTAGCATAGCCAAACATGTTGTCTTCCCATGCTTCTTCTGCCAAGACTGGAAACTAGTGACAGAAGTGTCCTCACAGCATCCTTATCACTGGGGCATTATCTCATACCAGCTAGACCTAGAAAGGCCACAATATATTGCAATGATCGATGGGAAGTTCATGCCACTCTGTTAGCCATGAGGACAAGAGTGATCTGAACTCAGCACCAAGGAGACCATCCATGCTGCTCTGCTCCTATAGTGGAGGAGTAGTGAGCTGATTTGCAGAGGAGCAAAAGGGCCTTCTGCTGGTAGACAAGTGTTATGGGTTTGTGTGGCACGGTTTTCCTTGGTGGCAGGGGAGGGGGGGCTGCAGAGGCGGCCCCTTTAAGAAGTTACTGGAAGAATTCGCCGCCCCAAAATGTCGGACGCGCGCGCCAAAATGTCGGACCTGCCTCTAGGCGGGGAGTGATGGTGGTAACGCCTCTGGGAGAACATATTTAAGAAGGGGAAGCGGTAGTGTGGGGGTTGGGAAACCTGAGAGGAACATCTCTGCCGATACTGGAGTCAGTGAAGAAGGAGGGGGAGGAGGGGCGCCTGAGGAGGCTGATGGCTCTGCAGCCCGTAGTGAGAAGGCAGGCTGTCCCCCTGCAGCCCATGGGGGTGAACGGTGGAGCGGAGGCTCCCAAAGATGGCCGTAACCCCATGGTAAAAAAACCGCGCTGAAGCAGTGTGAGACGGGAGAGCAGCCCGCGGAAAGGACCCGCGCCAGGGAAGTTCGGGAAGAACTGAAGCCCGTGGAAAGGAACCACCTTGGAGAAGTTGGTGAAGGACTGTCTCCCGTGGGAGGGACCCCACGGNCCTGTTCCCCTGCGCCGCTGGGGGGAGGAGGTAGAAAGCATCGCGAGTGGAACTGAGCTGGGAAGGTGGGAGGGGTGGGGGGATGTGTTCTGATGTTTAGTTTCCCTTCCTAATACCCTTGTGTTTTGTTTTTGTTTTGATTTGTAGTAAATTAAATTGATTTTGTTTTTTTTTTCCCAAGTTGAGCCTGTCTTTTGCCCGTGACCATAAGTGGGGAGTGATCCCTCCCAGTCCTTGTCTCGACCCACGAGCCTGCCTTTGGATTTTCTCCTCATCCCAACGTGGCCAGGCGAGGGGGTGGGGGGTGATTGAGCGGCTTCGTGGTGCTTTGTTACCGGCTGAGCTGACCTGAAACCACGACAACAAGTTTGCAAGGCAAGAGCATGTCTGTGCGTCACAAGGCAGCTGATCTACTATGCTACCATGCTGCTGTAGCCCAAATCTGGGCTAACCTGGGATTCCCGTGGTACAGAGGCACTGCTCCGCCACACCTGCCTACAAGAGCCCTTGCTAACATGGGGAGCGCCCCCAGAGCCTGGAGATCAGAGCTGTTCCATCTGTACAGGTGATATACAGGCAGTACACCTGTCAACCTGACACCTTTTCTGTGCGACATTGCAGGGCTGCACAAGTGGGATGCATAGACCTTATATTTAGGTCGTCTGTTGCAAGTGCAGCCCTTTGGTTGTGCATTATCTTCTGGGAAAAGCCTTTCTTGTCTCTGGCCAATGCTCATACATTCCCAGGTAGCTGTTTTCAGTGTAACTTTATTCATTGCCTCATTTCCTTTCCTTCATTGCCTGCCATTTCCCAGACTACCTACCCAGGAGACTGGGAGGAATGTATTTACACTGGACATAGATTTACTAGGCAGTTTTATGAGGCTGTAACTCCTCCACTCACCTCCTCAGCTAACACACACTGTCTGTCACACAGCACAGCTTTCCCCTCTTCAGATCAGGCCCTGACATGGCTACTCAAAATGAATCTGCCTTCCAACTGACTACACTCATCCAGACCAAAACATTTAGGGAAGAGTACTGTTTCCTTCCTAGCAGTCACAATCAATGCTATAAAGCATGGAGGTCTATGCGGTATGCAAGTCCCAGGCCCTTTGTCGTAGGCAGAAACCTTATGCATTGATGTCTACCATCAATTCTTTTAAGAAGGGCCTAAAATGAATTTATTTCACAGACAGTTGACATTTAAGAATGTGCTGGGCAAAGACGTGCAAGGAAGAACTGACTTTACACTTTCCCTATTGCTTCTAAGTCTCAATATTTACTTGGTGCAAGATTCACCTTCCATAACTTCAGCCATATGAAAGTCAGGCAAGTTGCTTGAGCTCTGAGCTATCAAAGAAGATGGCTGTTCATATTTCTGACAGCATTTTGAAAAGTCAGGATGAAGGGTGGCTGGCACAGGCCTGTGATAATGGAGCAAGTGGAGTCTTTGTCTAGTCTCACCTTCACTGTTGCTATTCACTCTCCATCTCTGCAGCCTGCCATGTGAGCACTAGATTTGTGCTTGGTTTATACCGCATAGCTACTCCTTTGCTAGACTGAAGCATATCTGAGAAAGTAATTCTGCCTTTCTATGTAGAAAAGGTCTGTTAACAACCTTGCATCTGTAGAATAATATGCTCTTAGTTCATGCCTTTGCTGTACTAATCCTGGACAGAGATAATTGTTATTAATTATTATTATTATGTTATTAATATTTTTTTAGCCACACTGACTGCCAGATTCCTGCACAAATGTTCCACATCCCAGTCTGAGTGAAAGGTCTTACAGTAAAGAGCAATGTGATGTATTACTATTTACTACTGCCAGGATGGCAAGAAGGAGTGCAGGTATTCTTCAATAGACAGCAATTCCTAGGGAGCCCTGGCCTGCAAGGAAAGCTGAGCTGGCTGGTTCAGTGTCTGCACTAGTCTCCAGTGGCGTTGGACCTTGAGAAAAATGGTACAGGCACATGAATGAAGCAGCAGACACATCCCCACCACACAGAGGGGACAGGACTCTGGGGGAGTAGAAGCACAGGGATCCCATAGGATTACAGAGAGGATGTTTTGGGGAGGCCATGGAGGGAATGAGGAGGTTGGCATTTGCAGAGGACCAGTGGTGGATTTAGCTGCTGCAGGTTAACCATGCTACTGGTGGTGGGGTTTCAGCTTGACTCAGGCACACAGAGGGTTTCTTGGTTTTAGGAAGGCTTGGAACAAAGGGGAGCTATGCAGGGGAGAGAGACATGATTAGAAAGTCAACAGGTATAACAAAGCGGGGGTTGCAGAGACTAAGCAGGGGTTGTGTACACACAGGTTTATAATGGGAGAGAAGGACTCAGCTGTGTTAGTGGAGGCACGGGTGCTTGGGTTATGTAGGCAGGAGGGGTACAATGATTATAAAGGCAGGGTACTAACAGGAGTTACATCACTTTAGAGGAGCAAGGGGGTAAACCAAGGTTTTGGAGGGAGGTGAGAGTTGTCATTGCCCTGGTCAGGCAGGGAGGCTGTCATTATTTTGTCGGATGGGGACAGAGTAACAAGAGTTCACAGGCAGCAGGTGAGTAAGAGAGGAAACCCCAGGCTTGTGGGGTGGTTACAGTGATGGGAAGGGCTTACAACCTTATTGGCATATGGGAGCTGCAAAAGCACTAGGTCTATGTCAAATTACCCAGGTCACCGAAACAGTTAGGAGGTGCTGGAATATGCTAGAAGGGAATTAGTGCATTTGTTCATCCCAGGCTCAGTGTTAGAGGCTGGAAAACCACAGTCTTGTGAGTTACTGAGGGAAAGAGGTCAGAGCAGCAGCTGGAGTTCAGGGGTCTCAGAAAATGCAGGTACCTGTGCAGAGAAGGTGCTAGGGCCTGGAGATAGCTGGTCCTCTGGTGTAGGGCCTGGCTGAGCCAACACTGGGGGAAGGTGAGCAGAAGGCTCCCCATGGTCAGGTGTGGCTGGAGGAGCTGTGGATCTGAGTGCACCATCCATCCTGGATGTGCTTTGCTCTTACCTTTCCTGAGCCTCAGCTGCTAGCTGGTGTTCATGGGCTTGATGGACCTTTGGACTGACCTGGCATGGCCACTTGTGCCAGAACTTCAGCTGGCTCACTGCTACTGATTTAATATCTGGGAAGGAAAGCAGCTAACAGAGATGAGCTGAGCCACTCAGTAGCAACACTTGGGAAGGGATAGCATTCAAGCAGCTTACAAATTGGTCAATAGAAAAACTAAACACAAATGTATATAATTTTCTTCAGGCGATTTGAGGGCTATGCTTAGGCTGCCAGGCTGTCCACTGGGGAAAGACAGTTAATTACAACCTATCAGAACAATACAGATCAAGACACCTGCATCCTCTATTAGTATGTGTCAAACATGGTTGATACAGTGCAGAAAGCTGCAGGTGAACTTGGGTGTAACTTGCAGCTCCATGTCCAGATGTGCTTTTAGTAGGCTTCAGGGTGAGAAGCAGCACATAGCTGTGTGACAGATGCCCTATGAGGTGGAGCACCAGAGAGGTTAGAGCTAAAAGCCACAGGGAGCTTTTGAGTGATATAGCCCTGAGCACCAGAATGCCACTTCTCTCTACTAATGCATTTGGCTCTCTCTGTAGACAACAATTGCCTTGGTCTTTTAAACATGCTCTATTAACTGCCATCACATTTTATCACTCCTCTGGCAATATCCAGCAACACCTCTATAATTTATTGTCATTAGTTTTATTCACGACCATCACAGAGGTCACAGCATGGGGGGAGAAGAACACTTCATCCATTTCACCACTAAACATGCTGGAATAATAGCTTTTCAAACAGGTGATGTTAAATAGAAATGAAAAGATAATGAATAATGAAGAGTAAGGGAACTGACCTTTTTTGAACAAGAGGCTCTTTCAGCATCATGACACTTGGAAGTTGGGTGAAATGAACCCTGACTTCCAAGTCTATGCTTTCTGACACCTCTGATGCAGACATTTCCCTCTGAGCTGGTCCACTCAGGCTCCCTTCACAGGCAGGAGGATAAATGGGAACCATTTCTTTCAGATGTGTGTGTTGAATGGTACCTTAGAAATGCCTGTTTCTTTCTGGTAACTCTGAAGAGAGCCTGGAGGGATTGTCTTAGATGGAGATATCTGAACGTGGCGAGATGCTTCCTATACAGACAACCTGCACTTAGTGGCTCATAAGCTTAGAGGAATGGAAATGGGCTTTGCACACTCTCCCAGTTGGTTTGCTGTTCCAGATGAATCTATCTGATCTGCAAAGGGGCCCTGCAGAACTCTCTGACACAGGGACTGTGGAGTTTACTGTAGATATCATTCCAGATCGTGGACTGTGCCTTTTTGTACAGAAAACAGACCACAAAGAGGGAGATGTTTGACCAGATGGCATGCTAAGATGTAGTCAGGATGCAGCTGGATTCACACACAGACTTAACAGCTGAGCAGCGTGTCCAGGACCCATTGTTGAAATTATTCCCATGTGGCCCAGGTCAGAATGAAAATCCTAAACATGCTACCTGTGAGAAAAACCTGGAATTTTCATCACATGAAAAATTCCAGATGGTGACTTTTTTCCCTCCTGTAGAAGAGAGGAAGATACAGGACACCCAATCATACAGATTTCAAGAGATATTTAGGATTAAATAATTTAAACAAATATGTGGGTTTTCCCATGAGGCAAAGTGAAAGGGGTAGGGGGAAGGAGGAAAAACAAGCTGTTCCTGCAAAGAGCAAACACTTGCTCTTCTGTATTCAAAGTGAAAAGAAGCACCTCAGGTAATTCCTGCTGTGGCTGCCAGCCCAAATCTAGCACACCTGTGGGCCAGGGCAAAAGAGGAGTCTGACTCAAAGCTTGGCAGTTTGGTAGATGAAGAACCTGTTAGTTCTGATACGTCTTCAGCAGAATTATGATTTTTCCTTCCTGGAAATCTGCTTGTCTGTCTCTGTAACTGAGAGGCGGAAATGATGCTGGCCTAAACACTGAATAAACTCAAAGTGGTTTGGTTTTCACCAGTCCCCAGAATTGCAGAAATTTGGACCAACAAGAAGTTTTTTCTACAGAACGTAAGAAAAAGTGAAGGAAGTTTCTGATACTCTTGATCATGCAATGGATATTTCTGACGTTTGTATAGCTCCATGCAACTTTCTCCTTCCAAAACCTGGTGGTGCTTCAGCCAAAGGGCTGTATCAGAGCCATTCAGCCACATGGGCCATGGCCATCCATGGCAGCAAATGTCACCATCTGCCTTCCCCGTCCACACTGTGGATCCTGAGCTTATTGTGTGTTAAAACTGAAGTCAGACCTGTCACGCTTGTCAATCCTGAATAAATGTACAGGAGATGGAGAATTAGAGTGTTCCCTGCATGGAAATCAAAACTGTAGGGTATCCTGATCTTCACGACTAATTAACTTGCTGATAATTTGAAAATATATACAGGGAGCTCATTAAGGGGAAAAAATATCTCAAGAATGTTGTAGTTCACAAAGGGTCAACCCCAAGTTGAGGAACAATGGGCATTTCAGCAAGCCAAACTAAGTGTCGCAATGGAAAACTCCAAAGCAGCAACAAGCAGTTACACCCAGAGAACCACCCTGACACAGAGAGACTCCTGGGTCACCAAGGATCCTCCACAATCAGATTCTGCTCCAATTTTTTTTGGAAGAATGTTTCTTCTAATTTTGATTTCTCTAGTCCTCAAGATTGTCTGGTTCTTGCCACAATATCCAGAATTTGGCTGTATTTACAGTGCTCCCCAACCATCTGTTATTAGCATTTTATGTATTTTTGTAGAGATTTTCAAGAAAAATATTAAATAGGATTGGCCTTAAGCCTAGCCCTTTAGAAGCTCTGGTAACCTCCTTCCAGCCTGACTCTTCCCTTTAACACAAGCCCTTTGCTGTCTTGTCTTTATGCAGTTCCTCGTTTCCCTTATTCTTCTGTAATCCTCACTTTTCTGTAGCATCACTAATCAGTTCCTCATGTGACACCATATCAAATGCTTTCTTAAAGTCTACAAAGATGGTATCTAGCATGTTTCCTTTGTCTAAAAACTCCATTACCTTATCAGAGAAAGATATCGGATTAGCCTGCCACAATCTCCTTTGGATAAAGCCATGCTTCATTCTAGCCCATTTGCCACTTATATCCATGCCTTTAATTACTTCTGCCTTCAAAATCTATTTCAAAGCTTGCATCAAGCTGAGTTCATCTTTCAGGCTCCAGATCACGCCTTTTGCCCTTCCATATCAGGACCCTATGACCATGGCAGATGGCATCGGTTTTATCCCCAGCAAGGGTACATCCGAGTGGGGTGTGCTCCCTTCTGTGCTGTGGAGCTTGGGATCAGGAGGGGAGATCAAACCACCCAGAGAATAACCAGTGAGGCAGAGATGAGAGGAGTTTCTGGCAGGCTGGGTAGCAGGGACTGCTGGAAACAAGCTCACAGACAGGCCTCATGTGCCACCAAGATACAAGCATAAGAGGGTCCTTTAGAGGGTCCCTCAGATGCACTGCGTAAAGTTTGCCACTTCTTTCAGGAAACTGGACTGAACAGGTCTGAGTGAATGGACCTACCTGTCCCAGTTGCTGCTCAAACAAAACCCAATTTAGTTGGTTTGGAAGCTGTTTGTCTGATTTGTCCAGCTTCCTTTAAGGAAAATGTCTAAGGAGATCCACCTCAGAGCTGTGGATGGGTAAGGGACCCAACGATAAATTGCCATTCTCCAAGCCTCTAGCAATTGGCCTGATGTGGGAAATTCATAATCCCTGCAGTCTACAGTGCTGCTGCTTGTTTCAGAACCTGTGGTGAAATACCTGGTGCCTCTTGGGGTTATGCATTAGCTCCTGGAGTATTACCTCTGCTTGGTTACACTTGCTCTGTCGCTGTCCTTGTGTTCCTGCTGTTCATTGTGTTTCTGATATCCTGGTCAACACCCACATCATTAAAAATGGAAGACAAGTCCTCATTGTATTTTGGAGTCTTACTGAGTATGGCTTTAATTTAGCATCCTCCTCATTTCGCAGTAGCCTCACTTACTCTTTTCTCATCCTCATTTCATTTACATAACCAAAGAGTTTTTTTCTCTTTGGTTTAACATGTAACTCACTTTGACACTTGACAGTTTTTCCTTCATCACTATGCTTCTTGACCTCTGAGATGTACTATTTTGTGGATCAATCTCTTTTAGCTTGGTTTCCCAAGAGAAAAAAAGAGTTTCATCCCCCCCCACTTCCTCTCCTGAAATAACTTTCAAACCCCAATGGCCAAATTCAACCCCACCTGAAAGGATGGTAGAAGCACCCATGATAATTAAGATTCTGTAAGTTTTTTCAAAAATTGTCAGCTGAGTAGATGAGAGAGATTCAAATTAGTGTCTCCACTGAGGGAAAAGGAAACATCTCTCAGCCATTATACATTCCGTTTGGCAGCTACCTTCTTGTCAGTCAGACCATGCCTCCCAGCCAGCCTGCTCTGCCTGCAAAAGAGCATGCATGTACCTTCAGGCTATCCACAGCTTGTTCAGAGTCTTGCCAGGTGGAGATGATATAAGTGGTATGGCAGAGTTTGTTTAAGGTTTGAGGTTGGGGTTTTGTTTGGGTTTTTTTTGGGGGTGTTGGGTAGATGGAATACGGGAAACAGAACACATATCCATATGCAGCCACACTTTCTTGGTTGCACTGCTTACAGAACAAGTTGCTCTCCTTCCTTCCAGGCTCTGCTTATTCCTAACATGCTTTTTCCAGATTCAGTTAATTGTGGAACTCTCTTCCCTGAAAACCTTGCCTGGATACCAACTCCTAGTATTTTTATGCCTGGAAGTCCTAGAGCTCTTCTGGCTTTGCTAAATGCTTCCCTGAGTTTATAAGAGCTTTCCTTTTGGAACTGAAGAACTTTACCCACAGATCCATCCTTTATCTTATTATTTAATTTCAGTTGAAAACTTTTATGATCATTCCACCCAAGGTCATTTTGTTCAACCTCCCATTTGTAATGCCTCACAACTCCTCAGTGTAAGTATTGCTTCTTGCTTATAGAGTGACTATTTGGCAAAGAAACTCATGAGTTATCATGTCCAAGACACCAGAGGTTTATCACTGTGAGTTGTTCTCGTTCTGTAAATTATTATCTAAGAAACTAAGATCCCCCCATGATTTAAAAATTCCTCCACGAACACTCCATGAATGTTTACCCATTTTACATCCAAGTGGGTAGGGGGGGAAGTGAGTGAGTGACTGCATGGTGCTTAGCTGCTGGTTGGGGTTAAACGATGACAGTCCATAGTTCTGGAAGCCTGCGTACCCAAGAAGCAGTTTCAATCATTGATCCTCTGTGTTTGCTAACTCTGTCAGCTCCAGTTTCACATCTTCACAATAGCTATGTTTCTTTTTTTTGTTGTTGCTGCTGTTCACACACTAATGCTCCAGTCCTTTTATACCGATCCATTTAGGTGCTCTGACAGATTTTTACTACTGTTCAGACTCCTGCTGCCTTGTACTTGTCCTTTCCTTTCTTCACTGCACATCCTTTCCTCACCAAGATACATGCTGTCTTTGATTACCAGACTTCCCTTTTCCTGTGTACTATTACTAGATATGGAGAATGCATGAGCCTCTCCCAGCTTGTGCCCCTCATTTTTTCCTCAATCATATGAGCTTTCTCCTCAAGTGAAGCCCATGTTATGAGCAGTATTTTCTTCTGTGAGTTCCTTCCAGAGAATGAACATCCCAAAGCCTTTCTCTTAGCACCACCTTTTAATCCTCATTTTGTCCTTTTTTTTTCCTGTGTCTCAGGAGAGCCTGCAAATCCCACAGAAGTTTACAGAAAGTTTTCCCTCATCTGGCACATTCCTCCTTTATGTATTTAATTGGGAATGCAGCAGTGTCATTTGCTTCAATGAAAAGGGTGGTCTGGATACTTTCTTACAGTCCCTGATGCTTTTCAATGCTACATTTACATCACATTCCCTTCAATCCGATTTCTTCTTGTATGAGTCCCACTAGAAGTTCTTAATAAGGACTCCCTGACCACACAGATATTTCTATTGTTCTTTGTGTGTTTCCAGCCTTCTTCCTTTGTCTTCTGTCTGAGAACACTCTCCTTTCTGCTTTCCTATTTCATTTTCCATATACTCTGCACTCTCTTTTGCCTGGATTCCAACTTTTCTTACTTTTACTCTCCTGTTTTATTTTTAAAGGATGAGATGCTCCTCCCTGCTCCACAGTCACCTCATCTACATTGGTGCTGATTTCTTTTGCATATTCATTGCTTCAGCAATTCTATTCCTTAAATCTGTTTCTTTACCAGCATCTGGCCTCTTGCTCTGCTATGTGGCCTCCAAATTTTCGTGATCACCTTATTTCTGCAAATTTTGGCTTTCTTGGACAGTCGTTTCTACCCTGTCTGTCATTTCCATGTTAAATTTATCATCCTGTCTGTTTGTTTTCATCCCTTGTCTTTCACCAGCTCAGTACATATTTGACCTTGGAGAGCTACCCCTCAAGAATGTATTCAGTCCACCTTTTCAGTGTCTAGCATTCTTCTGAACACTAGTATTGCTTAAACCCACCACCACTGCCTTGCCTTTTTTTGATTTAGTCTATGGAAGATAGACTTCCTGAAGTTCTCTGAGGGTTTGACTTTCCAAACTTTTTCCCAGTGCCAGCCTCAACCCATCGTTTGGCTGGTCCATGACTCAGTGTTCAGTTCTTCATATAATACTTCACCCACATCAATAACACATCCTGCAAACTCATTGATTAAAGAGTGGCCTTTTCCCATTAGGGACAATTTCAGCACAAATACCTGGGGTTTGGGTCATGGTGCAACCTTTTTCATTGCATTCTGTACAGACCAAGGTCTGTAAATTGAAGGCAACACATAACAAGTATGTGAGAATAAAAAAGCTCTCTTAACCTTAGCTTTATCAGACACTATAAGCTACATCAAAAAGCTGAAAAAACAGCTTCTAGTAAAAGGTGTTGTCAAATACCACGGCAATTCTGGCTTCTGAGGACTTAATCTAATTGGATTAGTCTCATTCTGGGAAACTGATTGGACTTGACTCTAGCAATTAAACTGAAGTCCACTTCTACATCATATGGCAAATGACTTGGGTCTTTCTTCAGTCATCAGATAAAGGTATTCTTCCACTGTTCATACTTTTATGGAGGACAAGTCTCTATAAACAGTGCTTCCAAAAAGTAACCTTTTAAAGATTGGACCTGGAATACTGTAACTTGCACAAGTAGAAATGGAATTTGTAGTGCAGAGTTTCTCCCTTCTGAAGCCATTCTCTATGAAGGGCTTTCAAGCCTCCCAGGCAATCTGGGCCTGCTAACATAGGGACACATACAAGAAAAGCACAGTGCACTCAGGGGAGTTAAAAGCCTCATTGTACAAGTAACTGTCAGATATTTGCACCCTTAACTGTGGGCTAATGAAGTCTTTAGCCTGCAAACAGAGTGAAAATCTGAGTCAGGCCTCGCTAATCATTCTATTATCTGCACAGATCAGAAGCTGCTCTCTCCACCTTCCTTTTGATATACAGCCAGTTATTAGGGAAGCTCTGACAATGAAATCAGTTCTGTTGTGCTGCTGTGGGATGAGATGAACACCCCACAAGAGATGCCTCAGATGGCTGTGATTCTACGTAGCTGGAGCATTAGCTGAATGCCCCAGTGTACACAGCAGCACTGTGCAGGCTGGCAGGGACGCAGCACAGTTTGCACTGTTTGCTACGAAGCTGAAAAAAGGGTGAGGCAAAGCCAAAGAAAAGCAAAGGAGTCCGTTTTTCATATATATCCGCCTAATATACAGCCGGGGTTTTCAGCCTGTGACCTCATGTGGGCAGATGTGCATGAGTCTTTTGTGCAGAGGATTTGCTTCTGTGATTAGTGTTGTGGGACTCATGCCCTGAAGGATCCTGTTGCAAATAACTTGTTTCCTTTCTTTGCTTTAGTTTTTTAAATAGGTGCTAAAATTCCTGAAAGTGGTGAGCAGAAGTTGGGTTTGTAATGCCCTGCCTTCCCTCACAGCTTGAAATCCTTGCTTAAGGGGTAAGTAACATCAAATGCCTATGAAATGCCTCTGGCTGATACAAGACAAGCCCTCAGAGAATGGATCTTGCTACTCCTTCAAAAAATACTTTCCTGATGTTTGGTGCATTTCAGAAAGGTGAGAGATGTGCCAGCACCTGCAGCAGGGCTAAATTGTGTGAAGAATTGGGAAGTTATGCAGATTCAAGAGAGAAGCTGAGGCCCTTGTGATGGAGACTTGTGGGCTGTAATTATTTCCCAATGGGTAATTCGGATGTGTTGCCTTGGAAAGCAGCAGATGGTAATTACGTTCCATTAGATGTTTGTATTTACTGTGGAGCTGTTTCAGTCCTTTCAGCATGAGGTGGAGCTGGGGTCTTGCTGAATGGGCTGGCTGACATGCTTACCAGGCGTCAGAGCTGTCACAGCAGTTGATATTTGTTGGGGAAGTGCGTGAATGCTTCCACCAAGCAAGATAAGCAGGGATAGGAGCCATCCCAGGTCCAATTCAGGGTTCAGTCCTTGGGAGGAACAGCAGGAAATTGCAGTGAAGCATGAGAAGGTTGAAGCATAAGAACCCCTCCTATGTGGCTGGGGACACAACGCTAAACCCTGTCTTGTAGACTTTATTCCTCTTGGCTCCCATATTAATGTGCCCTTCCCATTCTTCACGTGCTACACAGACTTGCATTCTTACTGTCCTGACTACATAACCCAATGTAAGATATAGTCCTATTCTATTGCATCCCCATGGCACGGACATTAGGTATCTGGCACTCTGTTCTTTCCTGTGCTCTCAAAGTAGACAGTCTTGCTGCGGGGGTAATACCATTGCAGAGTTTCTGTTATGAATGTGTAAAGAAGTCTTTATGTCCTTATTTTCAGAGGTCTTCTTCCCAGCTGGAAGCCTAATATGGCACAGGAGATTCTCAGATATCTTCTCACAGTGCAGGGGCCCTCCAAAGGAGCTTTTCTCACTGTGGAAGGGTCTGCTTCAGAAGACCTGTCAAAGTGTGTGTTTAAGGATCTGAAACTCTCTGAAGGGTTCAGCAGGACTTTCCTACCTTTCACACCCTTTCTTCTCCATCTTATTCAGGGAAATTCAGCTAAGATTGATTACATCACAACTCTTAACTTGTTCTGTAAGATGCTCCACTTCCTGTTTAGCAGCAGATATAAGAATGTCCAGAAAGGGTAGGTCTATATTGACCTCAGCATTGCCCAAAAGGTTCATTAAAAAAGGTTAAGTTTTTTATAAAACATATGTCTCTAACTAAATGAGTGGTTATTGCTCAGGCCTGAGAATGCAGAAGAGGGCATGCAAAGAGTCAAGAGCAGCTTGAGAGAGAGTAGGAAACAGCAAAGGGGAGTAAGTCTGGGAAAATATTTCAAGAACCTCAAAAGAAATAGCACAGATGATTGCAAATACTTGTTACGTAAGGAAAGATGTGCAGTGTTTTTGGGTAAGCAAATCTTGAAGTACAAGGGAACAACAAATTTGACACAAATCTGCATACATGCCTCATGAAAGAATCACCCTATAGATCTGTAGGCAACAGAGACAGCAGGAGTCCTGCATATTCAGGGGAGAGCAGGAGGAGATCTGGGTATGTCAGCACCACAAGGTCATAGAGAAAGCAGAGGGTGTTCAGAACAGCCACAAAATGATTGAAGGACAAGTTAAATAGGAAAGATTAAAGGAACTAAATTATGCATGGCTTGGCCAAACAGTGATTAAATAGACAGGCAAGGAGCAAAACTGTTTAGTGTAGTCTGATGAGGGACAGCCTAAAGGTAAAAGGTGAGACTGGTAGTGGAAAATGGGGACTGCAAAACAGGAAAACTTTTCTAAGAAAAGCTCTAACACCACTTAATACTATATTTCTGAAGGGTGGTGGAAATCCAGTTATTTAAAACACGACAACAAAATGCTGGAGAATATGTACAGGGACAAGTGTGCTTTGCCCAAGGCACAGTACCAGAGCTGCCTATGAAAGCTAGCGGTGCCACTTCCAACATGACTCTCAGTGCTCGCTGTGTTACTGCTGATCCTGTCAGTAAAGGCTTCCTTGTGACAGGCTGCATGCAGTGGAGGGAATGTCTTCAAAATGTTGTTCGAACTTGGACTGAGTTTTCTCATTATCACCAACATTGCAGCAAAGAGAAACAGCACTGGTGGTGATCAGGTGGGTTGCTGCTTTGTCTGGCCAGATCTTGAACACCTCCAAGGGTGGAGAATTCTTTGTGAAATAGATATATAAATGCAATTTTATGATGACTCATAGTGATCCTTGTGTTCTTGAAAAAACTGCTAGAATGGCAATAAAAGGTCCTTTTCCTAGGGACACCTTTTGAGGAGCACTGGTCAGCTGCAAAGCATCCTGAGATCCATTATCTCTGAGCATTGCATGTGGTATGCAGCCCACGTGGACTGCGTCATTGGTCTTTGTAGGGTGTACTCTAGAAATGAAGAGGATTGGAAGGCCTATGGGGATCCTTTAAGAACAAGCTTTCCTTCTAAGTGTAAAATATTATTCACATTCATGATAATTATTAGAATAATAAAGATCTCATTACAGAACCAGCATGACAATTCTCAGGTATTGCATTGAGTCCTCCTTGGGAAATGTATCAGTATAAGATATGCTGATGTTGCCTTCTAGCAGATACATTTGAACAACTTGTGCTAATTAATATTGATAAATATATGCTAAAAGCATAACTGGAAACCAGGCTACAGCACAGAACTTTGGCTACTGATTGAAAATTGTACCACCAGGTAAAATTTTCTGTTCACTTTCTTTATAAATCTTCAAGGGACTTTTTTTATTTATATCAACAACATAACATTCGGCTTCTGCCATGGGCCCTATCTACCCAGCTCATGCAGTTGTTGGTATCCATTAATGCAACATCCGGATGCCTCACAGCCTGTTGTGGATCTAACCATACAACAGACCTATGAGCTGTTTTTCTGATGGACACAAAGGCCTAAATTAGCCAGTATGTTTAGGTATTCCTTCCTCGCTGGAGATTAAGGCTGTATAAGAAAGGACCACTGTTCACACAATGCTAATGTTGAATGTTGCCTGGTTTCTACCTCTGCTGTCCCATGGCACATCACAGGTAATGGACATAGCAGAACTAAATTGTGCCAAAGCTACCAAGCCCACAGTGGAACTCTCAGCCTCTTCCTCCAGGAGAGGTTGGCATGGCTTAGGCTCCTGTATAGATAGATCAAAGTGCAAATCTGGCCTGGTGCTCATTTCTAACCAGATGCAACATTGATGGGACTTTTACAGCCTTTCTCATCCCTTTCCCTCTGTTTCAGCCCAAGCTGCCTGCTCAGTTTATGAGTATCCACCCTGCAGTGCGAGCAGGGCACCTCTCCTGGGCTGTGGATACTGTCAGACCAACAATATCCAAACCTGGGTTGCCCACAGGACCTCCCACCTATATGATGGAATGATTGGTTTCACAGGACCAAAGCAGGGGCATTCTTCTTTACTGAAGTTACACAGAAGATAATGATGGAAAAAAGGCATGACCCACTGTCACACAAATGCGGAGGAAGAAATTGCATTAGTAAGTCAGTAAATCCTCCAAAAGATAGAGTTAATTTCAAAGGCAAGATACATCTGAAAGCACTGGTTGTCATAAAAATACCAGTTCTCCTCCATAGAGTGATGATCCCTGTTAAGACCAACTACATTTGACAGGCTGAGTGTGAAGGTCACCTTCATCCCAGATTGTGTGCTGTTTCCAAGTGTCAGACCAGCACCGACTGTCCTGTATCAGCTACACAGACCAGCTGCTCCAGCTCTCAGGGTGCTCCCAAACCGCTTGGTACCAGGCACAGATCCCGTTACATCATGATCACAAAGAGCATATTTCCTATTTGCACAAAAGCATCTCATTAGGCTTTGGGGCAGTCTTAACTCCTCAAGTAAGTGTCAGGATTTCTCTGCACAGCATTTTGCAAAATAACCTTGGGAAATGATATTTTAATAATTTGAAAAACAACTCAGCTACTCCTCCCTGTAGCCATATAAATTATGAAATAAAATATCTTCCTTTTCTCCCCAGCTGCTTCACCTGTTGCTATGGTTTGGTGAAATGGGCAGGGTGCTGAGCAACCACCCCTTTCCCACAGACCTCTACATTGCAGCTGACTTCCTCCAGCTCTATTCCTCTGGAATGCTCAGCTATGACATCATGCCCATCTTGTGTCCTAACCAGTGGAATGACCATGGACAGTCACAACATCATACCCCATTGTGTCGTCACAGGTGGAATGAGCATGCAGAGACTCCGATGTGTTTACATCAAACCTTATTCCCCTGCAGAGCCACTGCCACCTCCATATACAGATACTGAGATACAGAAACAGATGCTGAGGGTTACCTAAAATGTGTGTGTGCCAAGAAAGATAATCCAGCCCTGAGTCCTGGGCTGGCACCTGGATCTCTCCGGGCAGTGTGCTGTGCTTAGACATACAGTTGTGTGAAAAGAGATTTCTGGCTGAGGTGTCCAGAAGTTATAACCCTGACAGACCAAACTGCAAATAGCCCTTTGTACTCCCAATATTTGCTTGGGTCAAGATTGACGGCCATTTGCAGAACAAATTCATTGTTCTTCTGAAAATGCCAATTCTCTTCACTGACTAAAGAGGGAGCCATACAACATGCTCCTAAAGTGAAACACTTCAAGTAAAAGTTGAAATTGGTCTTGATAAACCTCTGCCCCTCTGTATGATGTATTATGTTGAATAAAGACCCAAGAGATGCAACAGCAGAGGAAAGCATATACTGGAGGCAGTAACGGATTACTGGTGACAGGCTGAGCATTAGCACTGCAGAAGAGCACCCAGCAATGAAAATTTTTGACTAAGAGCTTCCAGTCCAGCCACTTGACAAAAGATCAACCAAGCAATGACCAGAGCTTACTTCTGGCTGACCTTTGCTGCCGCTTGTTATAGACATGTGTGATATAATGATGGGGAGGGAGGATATTCAAACTGTCACAGCGCCCTGATAAGGTTTCAGTGGTGACTTGCAAGAAAGCAGAAGGTTAGACTAATCTTCCTGCCATAAGAGTGCAACAGGATACTTGCTGCAGTGCTGAAAAGCCTGTTAGTCAGCACACTTTGCCTCATGTCTGCTGCTGAGCAAGGCAAACATTTCAATGCAAGGGAGTGGTCAGAATTATTTTAATTCATAAATATCATAACAAAAAAAAATCTAATTTCTGTTAGAATAAAATACTTTTTTGACATATTAATACTTTTGACATTGATATTAAATGAGATATGCATGCCTAATAACGAACACAATATTTTTCCCTGGAACTATTCTTTCAGACTTACATTGGTTAAGAAATGAGAGACAACTGTGTTTGGGGAACAGCATGTCTCCTCCCTGATACAGTATCTCACTAGGAAAGCTGCCTTGAAGCACTTTGGTACCAAACACAGAGAAACAAAAATGGAAGCCTCACTGTGGAAACTAATGATGAATTAATTTATCCAAGTTAAAACAAGCAACTGAAAATAATTCTAAGCAGTTTAATGACAAAATGCTCTAATCCAATGCTGGTGTTAGAGTTTAATTTGTGGCATCTTTTATTACAGAAACTGTACCCATGGGAGTATGAATGTGAATAAAGCATTTCATTTTATGGCCACAGAAAGAGAAAAAAAAAACAAAAACCCTTTGAGAGGTTTAAAAGCTCTTTCATCATTATGCAATTGTTCTGCAGAGCTTGGGAAATCCTATAGGTTTAGAACAATTTTTGAATCATATATCATCTATATGAAGCTCTCTTTGGAAATGCCAATGAGGGGTGTCAGTGAGGTTTGGTGTAGAGACTCAGCAAGGCATCCTGCTTTCAGCACCCTGGGAAACACCCTGGGGTGAGCATTCAGGGAGCTGCATGCATCAGGGTCCTACAAAATTAATCTTAGCAATTAATTTTCCAATGAATGTATGCAATAAAAGTTCTAAGGAACCTCAGAGACATCCTGCAGAGTTACACATCACTTAAACAAGGTTGGCTCTTACAGCCCAAAGGCCTTTCGTGGTTGTGTTCCAGCAGCTGACAGCACAGGTACAGGGTAGGCAGCTCAAGCCCTCCTCGGATTTGACATCTGCTTTGGTAAATGTGCAATATGTGGTCTCAGGATAAAAACAAAGCCTGTTGGCATATTTGTGATATATAGCTGGCACATGGTTCTGAATCCAGAGGATTTCACAAGGTAAGCAGATACAGCTACAAGTCAATTGCCTTCCTGAGGGAAAAAAGGTGAACAGAAATGAGGAGTCAACATTCCTCAAAACCTTTTAAACATCAAAGGACAGTCATCTCAGAGAAGCTTAAGGATGCTTCATCTGCAGTCTCAGACACCAAGAATTCACAACAAGCTGAAGCCCAGCCAGATTCCCTCAAAGAGAAGAGAGACAGGGAGGAAAGAGGCAGCTCTTCCGACACGCTTTGAAACTTCATTTACATTCAACAGCAGGAAGGAAACTATGAATATAACTGGGCAGGGAGGAGACCAGCTTTCAGAGCTGGCATCACCTCCTACAACTCTGATTTGATTTGCAGAAATCCAGGGAGAGTAGGGAAAGCAGTTTGAGTATTGTGGGGGCTCTAAAATTGCATATTTTCTTATTACTTTCCTCTTTTACAACTGTACTTCCGATTTTGTAACCAGGAACTTAATATTCTTCATAATACAGATAAACTCATGCAAGATTTCACTTGCTTGCTGTTTTGAGCAAGTACAGCTGGAGGGACTATGTTTGTTTGAAAGCAATTAACCCCCCCTATATAGGTAAATTCCTGGGCTGTTGGACTCCAGAATGAATTAGGAAATTTCAGTATATTGACATGTTTCTTGCCAAGCTGCAAGGAACATCTGGACGACTGCTTATTGCCAGCTGCAGGTCGTAGGATGCCTTCTGGGAGGCACCTGCTGACAAGTAAGTATTAAAGGGACATCCGTGTCACTAAGTACTGCTGAATCATCATGTCTTTCCAGTAGCAATGCAGCAGGCCAGGGCAGGGGAAGCACAAAGTGAGGAAGAAGAGGGAGGATACTCAGACCTTCCTCAGACTCTCAGCAGTTTCTCAGGTGAGAAGGGCTGGGCTGAGTCCCTGAGATGCCAGTAAGACAGCATTTCTGAGGCAGGATTCATTTTTTTTCCCCATTTCCTCTGTTTCAAGAGCAGTGACTCAGCTCCCACATTGTAAGATAAACTTGTTTACCAGGGCCTATGCTTTAAACTGCTATACCTTTCTTTCAGCACCACAACACATGTTCTCTTATGGAGGATTCAGAAGGCGATGCTGTCTAAACACTGCTCCCACTTCAACACCACCATGTAGTGGCATTTTCCACTCAGTGGGGTGAAGATTAACATCTGCTTGGTCCCGTGCTACAGGACTAAGAGCAAACCAGCAATGATCTGCTTACCTGCTCACCACAACCCAGCTAGCCTCAAGTAGCAAGTCTTTGATCTTCAAATGCATTGCTCCCAAAGGCAAGCCCAGTAGGTGAACCACACTTGTGCAGGTGGAGACATCAAATTGTACTACATGCAGTGTCATCACTGGGTAGATTTTGCTCCACCTGCCTGAAACAAAGCCAGCTCTGGGACAGATCTGGAGGATATTTCCCATGACATGGCTCTGCCATGTAGTGGTCACATTGATGTGGCCATACCAGTTTTGTCAGTGCAGGCTGGAGTCGCTGTGTTTAGTGGGGGAAAAATCCTGCTGCCTCCCTCTGTGCTTTCCTCTACCATTTCTCCCAGGGACACAGTGGAAGGTTTCCATCTTCTGTTAGGTGTCCCAGAGTAGCAACCCTGAGGTGCTTCCTCCTGCAGGTTGGGTCTTTCCTCTCTCTTCCTATTGTTACTACCCTAATACAAAATGAAGGTGAAGGACTGAGTTCATTCTCTAACAGTCACAATCTCCTTCTCCATGAAACAGATTCAGAACAAGGGCAATAACACTGAGGATTCCTAGTGCAGATTCTGCAAGCCCTGGATGCTTTGGTACTCCCAGGCGGTCACTTCACATTTCACCCCTCACGTAACTGGGAGCAGAATGCAGCTGGTTGCTCAACAGCCTGGAAACATCTGCTTTTAGATCAGGCATAAACTTCAGCCTTTTTTTTTCTGTGGGCTTGAAGATACAAGTCAGCTCAGGTCAGAGTGCCCCTGAAGCAGGCACCTCAGTGCTGAACCATTCATTTTGCTCTGTGGAAGATAGTGGAAGGACTGTCTGGAAAACTAACAGGAGGCTAAAAAAAATTATTCTTTTGAAGTTGTACCCTGCTGTGCACAAAATATACTCTGAGTAAGAGGAGGCAGTAAGCAGGGACCTTGCTATATCTGCAAAGAAACAGGTTCCCTGGAGAGAAAAAGAGCGTGATGAAAACTGACTCCCTGGAAGGAGGTGCTGGGATGCAGGCTGTGAGGCAGGGAGGCACCAAGCCCTCTTCCCTATGGAGGCAGGGATCAGCCTGACGTGGCCAAGCTCCCTCCTTTCCCAAGCAGTCTTCCCAGCATACTGTGACATCTCATGCCTTTCAGAGGAAGCACTTGTAAGCAAGATTGATACAGACTTCAGAAAGGCTGGTCAGCCCACTTCTACATTGAAAAATTCAAAGCGAGCGTGGTTTCCTTCTGATATGAGACAGAAGCCTCAGCTCTCATTTTTTGAGTGAAAGGATAGCATTTGACTTTGACAGAAAGCAACAGATGCACAGACCAGACTGAAAGCAAAAGACAAAGCTGATGTCCAGAAATTCTTGATCACAACAAAATGTGCAGAGATCTGGTCTACAAAACTTCAGGAAGAGCAGCCACAAACCCATGATTTACACTTCACAGGAACTGTTGTCCTTTGCAATTTGATTTCTGACTCAACTAACGTCTTGCGAACAGAAATTCAGAGAAAATTTCACTTTGGCAACAATAATATGCAGTGTTAACAAAACAGTATCTGTTCCTGGTAGCTGCTCAATGTAATTGATACAAGCTGCAAAGAAGCAGACAGAAATGTCTATTCCTCCCTTGGATTCCCTGCTCAGCATCTTCAGTTAAATTCAGGACCTCCATGTACCTACTTGCACAGACATTCTAGCAGCCCCTGTATTGCTAATTATCCTGGAGACAGGGACTCTGAGATACAGATCTGAGGGAGTCACTACTGTGGGGTTCAAGAGACACATACCCTGAAATAAGGTCTTCCAGCATTGCACTGGTTTCTTTGTGGGTCCACCCAGCCTCATAGCATCTGGAATGACCCCTGAGAGAAAAAGTATTATCTTCCCTTCCTTCTTTTTCTTTTATGTTCTGGAGGTGCAGACCACCTCTGTGCTGGACAGTCAGGATTCCTGGAAACACTGCATTTCTGCAGAAGTTTGTTCAGCTCAGAAGTGTCAGATGAAATGCTAGTGGATCAGCTAATTATTTGATTTCTTCTCCAAGGCTTTATTTTACTAGATCATTTACGACAGGGCCTGGGATACTTAGGTCCAATTCAGATTAGCTAGCTGGGTTGTCCCATGTTTTCCTTTCGCTCTTTGATGACCGACAGAAACAATTACTATCATTGCCTTTTTGTTTCTTTTTGGTGCTTAAGAGTACCTGCCGTAAGATGGACACCATGAACTAGAGACCAGGGTTAAGCACTGTGAGCTCACCAATATTTCACTATTCCTGCTGTTACTTTTGTCTTCAGTCTTTACTACCTTCTCTATGAGCTTTGATGACCGTGTACTCAGCAGGCTGTCACTGAATGGGAGGTGTTAGACCCGGCTCAACCCAATTACAATCTTCTGACCTCTGGTCAATATGAAACAATTATGTATAATACAGTACTCCAGTGGGAATCTGTTACTTCCCATTATCCTTGACATCTGGTATAACTGAAGCCTAGATTGATGGCTCTGGAATTGGGCCTCTAGGCTATCACTTTCTCACAGGTTTACAGACCTTTTCTGATTTTTCTTTTAAATCCTTCTTAACACTAATCCAAAAGAATGGTCTCTCCTACAGCAGAACAAGTATGTTGTTGGCCAGGTCAGACCATGATAGCTAGAGAGAGATATACTGTGTGCCTGGTGTTTCCAACCCATGACCACTTACAAAGTGGATGGTCCAGAGAGTCCCAAGATAGCACTGTGCTGAGTCACTAAGTCCACATGGCGCAGCACAAAACTACAGAATTACAGCCCAGTCCCAGGAGTCAGAGGATCCTCTTGTTAGGCCTAATTTTGTGAATTCAGCGCCAGACTGCTCCCATGCTTGAGCAGTGCCAGATATGTGCCAGTTCCTGATGAGCAGTTAGCACCTTAAGTTGTACATACAGGGATGATGCAATTTTTGCAATACCTTCTCCTGCATGTTGCTCATTCCAGAAGCCAGTAGGTGAGATCAAACGCACAACAGAACTGAACACCTTAATCTATACCAGACATCTTCCACAGGAAGATGAGGTCTGAGGAATGGGCAGGGCACAAGGGGAAAGAGGAGAAGAAAGAAATTAGATGGTGGGCACCCTAGCACCAGCAGCAGCAGGTGATCTTCAGCCATTGCTGCTGCCAGACAAGAGCCCTTGATTAGTGATAAAGACCAGGGGCATGGGGGCCCCTAGCAAGCCCAGCTTTGGGTTTTGACATGGCGTCCCTAAGTAGCGGCCTTTTCCTCCCAGTTGTTTCCCTCAGTACTTGAAAGCTGCTTTCTCTGAGTGAAGGGAATAACTGGACCTCCTGAGCTTTTTTTCTCTCCAGCAATGCCATTTGAAATTGTTGTTATTTCTTGTGTCAAACTGACTGGCAATCCTTATTCAGAGAGTGGCTGAAAGGAAATGTTGTCCTGGGATGCTGTCTGGGTTAGTCACCTGATTTCAGCTAGATAACTTAGCTTTTAATTAGTGCTCCGTGGTAAATCCTCCATAATATCTGTTATCCTGGCTGCCTGTCAGGACATATCATACGTGACCACATGATTTCTGTTGATGTATCACAGTTTGTTAAAGCAGGTGAACAAGAAGCAGTATGAGAGAGGGAAAACATGCTGGGATGATCAATATAATCATTCCTATGTTTTGTGCCCATTCTCAAATGGTTGTGCTCAAAACCAGGAGTGGGGAGGGACCCAGCATATTACACTGTAGGTGAATCAGTTATTTGCACTACTGTTATCTACTTGGCTAATAGAAGATAGTTAGGATTCTAATTAATGTCAGTAAATTATGAATTAATTTTGTAATGGTTCAGGCTGCACTGAACAAATACCTGATAGATCTTAGAAGGGATCCAGTTTTGTGCAAAATCTCCACAGTTCATCTCCCCTCAGTGCCGTTGGGGTTTCTCATTGTTTTTGGGAGGACAACTAACCACTGATGGAACCAGATGAAACAGCAGTGCTGAATGGCACAGGCAGCACCAACAACACAGAAAATTTTGCTGAATGTGTTTACTTGTATTTCCAGGATGTTTGCCCCAGGAGATGGAAACTGCTACTTCCTTCTGAAGTTTGATACTGCTCTACTGGAGCCATCTAAATTTGCCCTATACACTGCTATATTTTTGCACCCAGTCTCCAGTGATTCTTTCCATTCACAGTCCACACAAATAATTACACATATATTTATTCACTCCCAGCAGCCCATTTTGTTGAAATTGTCTACTTGAGAGATTGTCATTCTTCCACATTCTAAAACTCTATATTTTTTTCAGCAGATCTGTTTATTCCAAGACATTTTCCTGTCAATCTTTATTTACACTGCTTTAGTATTTTTCAAAACACTTGATTAAGTTTGCAATAAAGTTTGGAATGTGAAAGAGAATCAAAAGAGACCAATATAATTTTCAGCAACATGTATAGAGCCATCACCTGTTATTGGTATTCTTTACATGGCTATGGTTCTCATAAGAAGCCACCTGAAATACTGTATTTATTTTGACATGAGGTTACAGTAGGAAGAGTTAAGAAAACAGAAATAAATTTGATAGGCTAGGCAATGGGAGCTGGAAAAATTGATGAGAAAAAGAGGCACTATACCCCACATCTCAGATACATCTTTTAGCACTCCAAATAGCAAAACAGCCTGCAGATGGTTTTATTAGCCCTGGAGCAAAGGTGCAAGCATATGTGGCTAACACAAAGATCACCTTTGCTCACAGTAAGTTTATATAACAAATATTCCAATTAAGAAAATGAGAAAACAGGACGTACAGTTAGGCTTAAAAATAGACACATCCAAACTTGTGTAAACACAGAAATGAATAATTAGTGCGTGGTGTGGCAGTGGACGCACTGCTCTGAAAGCTAGACACTGTACTATTTTCTAGTTCCTAAAATCCTGATTTTACAAAGGTTTAGGCACTGGAAGTAGAACAACAGTTCTATGCTCAAATTTTCTCTCCTGAAAGTCACCATTCAGGATTCCACCCAACTCTCAATGCAACCACAGCTCAATGTTTAGAATTTTCAGGTTCCTTGAGAGCTGGTCGCTACTCCGCCTGTGCCCAAGACGAGCATCAAGTAGCCTTTTGTGCCTAAAATTGCATAGAACCACAGCTGGACCAAACCCATAACTAAGACCTGTAAGCAACTCCATGCAACAGGAATTTCAGAACAAGGGGCTGGTGCCCCCTTCCCACTTGGTCTTCTGAATCCACCAAACCAATTAGATTACAGACAACATTGAGCAGTTATAATCTCCAAGCCTCCTGCTGAAGCTGCTATGTAAAAGCAGAAAAAAGTCAAGTTGTGATGGAAGAAGGTACGAAATATTTTGGATGCTAGTAGGAACAGCCTACTCCTGGGAAATAGAAACCTCAATTCTAGTCTCTTGACTCGTGAGACATTTCTCTCTCCTCATCCAATGACTCAGTAACATGAAACATAGTCTACCCAAGGAATTGATTTTCAACGGCATTAGACAATATGTTGCTTAGGTGATGTTGAAAATAACATTTGGCATCTCCCTGCACTTAAGATCTATAAGTGACCTTGAAAATCCAGAACAGTTATAGTTCATAGAATCATAGAATGGTTTTGGTTGGAAGGGACGTTTAAAGATCTGGCATCTTGATGCGTTAATGGCATCTTGATGCACCATCTAGTCCAAACCCCTGCCATGGGCAGGGACATCTTCCACTACATCAGGCTGCTCAAAGCCCCATCCAGCCTGGCCTTGAACACTCCCAGTGGTGGGCTAGCCACAGCTTCTCTGGACAACCTGTTGCAGTGTCTCACCACCCTCATCACAAAAAATTTCTTCCGTATGTCCAATCTAAACCCACCCTCTTTCAGTTTAAAACCATTGCCCATTGTCCTGTCACTACAGGCCCTGGTAAAAAGTCTCTCTTCATCTTTCTTTTAAGCCCTCTTTACATGTTGAAAGGCCACAGTAAGTTCTCCTGAAAGCCTGCTTTTCTGTAGGCTAAACAACCCCAACTCTCTCAGCCCTTCTTCATAGCAGAGGTGCTCCAGCCCTCTGACCATTTTCGTCACCCTCCTCTGAACACGCTCTAACAGGTCCATGTCTTTCTTGTGCTGAGGACCCCAGAGCTGGATGCAGTACTGCAGGTGGGGTCTTATGAGAGTAGAGTAGAGGGGGAGAGTCACCTCCTGCAATCTGCTGGCCACACTTCTTTTGATGCAGCCCAGGATACCATTGGCTTTCTGGCTGCAAGCATACATTACAGGCTCACGTCCATTTTTTCATCCACTGGTATCCCCAAGTCCTTCTCCACAGGGCTGCTCTCAATTCCTTCATCCCCCTGTCTGTACTGATACTGGGGATTGCCCTGGCCCATGTGCAGGACCTTGCACTTGGCCTTGTTGAACTTCATGAGATTCGTGTGAGCAAACTCCCCCAGCCTGTCAAAGTCCCAATGGATGGCATGCCTTCTCCCAAGCAAATTAACTGTGCCACTTAGCTTGGTGTCATCTGCAAACTTGTCACTAGTTGTGACTTTCCACTTTGTTAAACCTTCATGTTTACATTTTTCATCAGCAAAGCCAATGTCCAAAACTTCCCAAGGAGTCCATATTGAATAAGAAAAAAGTCATCCAGCTTCTTCCAGTTATCCAGGCAAACAAGAAGAAAACACCTGCCAAAATATATACTGCAGGAAGACCCGGCTTCAGGATGAGATCTGGTCTTTGCAGGACAACCACTCCATTCCTACATCTGAGACAGAGACTCTTGGGCCATGTAGTAAATCTACCAGGCTGCTCAGCATTTCCTTTGTCAAAGTGACTGTGAAAGTTGACTTCACAGGTCTGCAATCCCTTCAACACTAATCACTAATAGAGATTAATTATCAGAATAGTGTGATAACACGCATGGAGCTTTATCATTTCTAAGTGGTTACAATTCCAGTCTCACCATCAGCAGCTGCTTTGGCATAAGTCATGCAGGAAATATCAGGATATGAGTGCACAGCCTGTTGAAGGAAGTGTCCCTGAGTAAAAAATACTGTTTGACCCCTATTCCTCCAGGAAACCTGCACCAGCAACAAGTATAAATCAGAAAAACTTTCTAATAGGTTATGCTATCAACAGAGACAGCTGGAAGATTTAGGGGATGGAAAATGCCAATAGAGCCACATGACAGAATGATGTGTTGCAGATGTGGGATTCCATAGCAGACCCTTTTCTCAGGCAAAGTGCTTTGGTATGGGGACCCTCAGAAAGACAATGAGAGCTTCTGACACTGGTGAAGCAAGTCTGCTTTGTACAGATTTATATTAAGCTGCTTGATAGTGACACAGTACCCTTGGTAGAGTGGGTGTCTCATATGGGGAAAGCAGTCATGAGTGAGGTGGAAAAATAGTTGGCTTTTAGAGCAAAATTTAGGGGACCAAGGAAAAGTGAAACAACTCCAGGAACTCTCCTTGTGGAGCTGGATAGCATGGTGAAAAAGGGCTGCAGCTCTCTTTGACACTGACGTCTCCATGCCAAGATCGATATGAACAGGCTGGCAAGACTTCAGGGAAGACCAACCTTATCGGTGGTGCCTGGGAGGATTGCTCTGTGGAGGATGGCCAGAGAAGTCACTTTTGCCTAATAAAACTCCCTGGCAAGGTCAGAAGGCAGAACTAATGGTGAATCGAGAGCAATGAATTTTAAAGAAAAACACTGCCATTTGCAGAGGTGTTGGGGCATGTCATGAAAACAATGACAGAGTTTGGGCCAATCACAGCAAAATGTGAGAGCACAAAGTGTCTCAAGAAAAGCATTTAGGTAGAATTGAACAGGAACAAGGGATTGTGAATGGATTATGGTCACAGCACTGCCTACACCAGATATGACCTCGACACTAGGAAACACTCCCCCCCCTGAACAGGCAGATAACCAAGCCTGCTAGAGACTGGAGAGGAGGCTGCAGGGAGCTTGTCAATATTGAACTGCTGATATGCTCTGTTTAGGACTGATGGATAGCTGCAAGGCAGCTTCTCCTATTGCAGCAGGCTACATGTAGATATCTGATCTACAGAAAGTAATCTCCAGAAACCCAAAGCATAGCAAACCATGGATAGTATGGGCGTCTTGAGTTTTTACCATGCATACATGCTGAGGAGTTATTGACCATCCAGACCTCTCTATTAATAGATTTCTTTTGTTCAGCGTTAATGGCATCTTGATGCACCATGCTGTTATACAAATTGAAAGCACTGGAAGGCAACTTATCCATCAGAGGGCTGCTTGGATGCAAGCAGATAAACAATCTTACAATAACAAACAGCAGCCATCTTCAATGACAGCCATTCTAAGAAACTGATCCTCAGCTGAGCTTAGTTAATAAACTGGATAAAATATATTATAGCTCCTCAAAACTAAAAAAAAGGAAAATTAATCCACTTTGAATAACAGTAAAGGATTTTCCTTAATTCTTGGTAACTGCTAAAAATTTCCAACCATTTTTGCCTTGATTTCAATTCCTGGTGTATGAAAAAGAAAAATCAATTCCAGTTTAAGGCTTATTAAAGCATTATTCTATCGAGAGATGTGATTAGACTGAAATGCACAAGGCTGGGTTTAATGGTCTTGGTCTAGTAATGTCACCAGTTAATTAGAATCCCTTGCGATATCATGGCTGTGCTATTCTTCGCTCCCACCAGGAAATACCTCTACAGCAGGCTCCAATAAGCAGTCTAACCATTAGTGAAGTGTCTGTCTGTTACAGGTTTGTGTGGTGTGTTTTTTTGGTAGTAGGGGAGGG